>JTDE01021735.1:15168-27851 GCA_014338405.1 Paragonimus skrjabini miyazakii | reverse complement strand
CCGCCAACCATGTGGTTTATCCTTCCCATATAACTCCAAATAAGTAGTTATACGAACAACTAGATATGCCATATGGGGACGGCTTGTTCGTAATCCAGCAAGTATGGGATGTTTCGGCCCGCTGTATTACATATAATCTTGAAACTACATAGATAATCGATACGGCGGCTGTAAAAGATGTCATGATCATTAGTGCCCAGATCGAAACTTCAATTTCAAAGAAATTGTTTCCTTGACACAGTTATTATCGGAATTCTTGGTGGAAGTGAGATGTTGTATTTTCCGACGAATAAAGATAAATATATATTGGCTTGCAAATTACTCTCAGCTTACTTAGTCTTAACAGTAGAATTTCGAACTCTGTGAAACAAGGCTCCCATCAGATCACCCTGGATTATACAAGACAGATGTCTTCGAAGTGTATGTACGGCCTATTTGATCTTTGAATAAACAGAATACCTATGAATGAAAAAAAGGGATTTTCCTCTTCTGTTCTGGATAACTGTAAGCGAGGAGAACAAACACACAGATATTCCTCGAATGGACAAAAGGGCCAGAATGTCATCCGTTGAACAACGATAATTTTTAGAAGCGCTTGAACTGCGCCGATTCTATCCTGGTCACAAAACGATGTGTTGACATCGGGTCTATTGCAACCTAGTCCACTTGCTTAGAAACAAATATGTAAAAAGAATAATAGAAGATTATGAGTGGGACAGAATGGCATTGGCCCCAACCCACGTAGTGACAACTTTTTACTTCCGGTGTATGAGGCGTATCCTGAAGTTATATACAACTTTAATTTTACCAAACATCACAGCGAACCGGATCCAGGTGTGAAAACAAGTTAAAGAAAACGGAACGACAACAGTTAATGCAGTTTTGTTATTAAAAAAAAACAAGTTTTCATAGCAGTAGCGCCATTTTCGACGGTCCTCAACTACCAGTGGACATTGGTTTTATAGACAAAGTCAAGAGGTCGATAACGCTTTGCGGAACAGAACCTTGACGGTAGTCTTCATTCTTCAGACCTATGTCACACATGACCATCTGACCGTCACTTTTAACCTAACCCAAGTCGTGCGGAAAGCGCACAGCACAGTATTCATAGGACGCCGGCGAGTAATCAAACTTGGTGTACTGAAGTAGGCAGTTTGGTTACTTAAGCTGTGCTTCCACCACACGCAAGCATTATTAAGAAGATATCGGCGACAGAAAACAGTCTTTAGAGATCATTCAAACGAACAGGACAAACTTCACAACCTTACACATGACGCGGCGCTGCATACTCTGCCCATTAGCGGTGCGGTGCTGACGACACCCGGACTGTGACCATTCGGATAATGATCACGTCAGACAGGCCGTCAGAGCTAATACAACTACTCGGGTTTTCAAACCTATCGATCCTCCCCAACGTGTCCCCAGCGATAACAAGTGAAGACACAGGTTACTGCCGGTGGAAGTTTGTACTTTGATGGAACGGCGTGCAGACCGAAGTGACGAACTGTTGTCACTATATGGCTGATGACGTACCGCGAGGTCTATGAACATCACAGGTTGAGCTGTTATGAGCACTATGCTCTAGGTCTCAAAGTAAAGCACCTGCTACTGGTTCCACACCAGCGTCGGAAGTAGACAAAGGAAGGATGGAACAACCTTGAGGAACACCACTTGCAGTACCGAAAGAATACGGCAGTTCACTGAATGCCAAAACAGACTGACAATAAAGTGCTTTAAGTATGCCGACAAACTTCACAAGCACGCCTTTCCGCTCAAGGGAATTCTGGAACACTGTTCTGTTAACCGAGTCAGGAGTCCTTCGCATGTTCAATACAATAACGAAAATCAGCCATCGATTTAGCTTAGTCAGTCCATATGGTGACATCTCACGGCGTAACAGTATTGATGGAACTGTAGACTATCGATGTACTTTCTAACACGTAAACGTTAGGCCTCGGAACAATTTCATAAAATTTCAACTATGTGGCCTCCGGTTAACTCGCTGACTTCTTAGAGTCCGGGGATATGACGATCGTAATTAATGACTTTGTGTAATTCGTCAATATTAGTTGGTCCCTTTGAACAGCGAATCATTCGTACGTAACTGTATATAAACCAAATATAGTTGCCTTAACCCGTTTACCGATCAGTAGTCGCGGACTTGGCTACTTTCAAGCTGAACATCACCAACCTTCGATCACAGCTTTCGCCGATTTCTATTAAAATAAGTTTTTCTTCTATTAGAGCTCATCAGTAGCGCATACGCTTGCCATTGTTGGTATGTAAACACTGGTCATACTCCCCTGAGCAACCGTGTGAAAAACGACGCCACTGACCTCATATCAGACACGACCAAATAAGCATATCCGAACGTTCAACCACTTTCGATCGTGAATAACGACCAAGTCTCCCAATCCACTTGATAGGAGATACAGTGACCACATACTGACTCCAAACATCAATCCCGCGATTAGGACATCTGAGCGAGTTCGAAATATCCGAGTTCAGTAAGCCTGCTGAGCAATGTTTTAGAGTACTGTTGAGTAATCGAGGACCTGAATGATTTGACCTATACCTGATTTATATGCGTTAATATTTCTGCACACTATGATATGTGTGGCATAAACCACCACAATGACTTGCAGAAGATAGCACACAATTGCATCTGCCCCTTTAAAGTTCATCGCATAAAAGCATTAAACATAATGTTTATATCTATGACAGGCAGAAATTAGTAAACCTAGAGGCTTCGCCATACATAACACTGTTTGTACTGCTTGTATATTGTGCAGTGTCACAACAGGGAAGTGAATTTCAGGATCTACTATACGGATCAATGGAGTAATCCAAAGTTGTGTTACCAAAGAAAGTCTGTATAGCGTACGAAAAGTAAATTGTTGGAAATCTCTATGCTCTTGCCGAGGCAAGTAAACTCCTTCTACGGTGGAGTAACATATGTCACGTCATCGCACTGTAAGAAAGCCCACAATTTGGTTTTGGCGGAAAACGCAGATGTTAGTAGCGAATCCATTACAAGTTGGTAACAAGTACTATCATTTGTAGAACCTCGACTGCTTATTTACCAGATAAACTAGCGTAGTTCATGGTTGGAGAGATGCCTGTAGGAAACCGTAAACTGAAGTTCTAAAATGATGGTTAGGTCGCGCTTAGTAGCTAAAACGATCGAACAAAAATTCCGGTAAAGATACGTGTAAATTCCCGAAAGGAGTTTGTCGTATTGTTCACAAACATGGGGAAAATTCAACTTTTGACAAGCAAAATATTAAACCATGAATAAGTTCGAGGCAGTCAGACAATCTAAACCCAGCCAAAAGAAGTAATGGGATAAATAAGGGCCCCAAATTAGGACCAAATGATTGGTAATCAATAATGTCACTACTAAACCACCTCGAACTCACATTGGAAGGTTGAAACGTGTTTTCAGATAACCATTCATTGAATACTAAGGAATTGATGAAAAACCACTTACAGCTCCATGGCAGGTGGATCCAAACGTTTCCGTCATCGCCTGTTCAGTTCCTGTGAGTACGTAACTACATGTACCCATTGTTCCACCGATCAACACTGGCTGTCCAGTGAGCTGTATGAAAAATTAGGAAATGATTAGTTTAGTGCTTATCCACAAAAAATTACAAACGTGCCCTAAAACGAACAGACCCTTCAACGAGAATGAAGCAAATAATTGCAACATTTGTTGATTTCAAGTTGGCTCGGTGCAATCTAAAATCAACACTATTTAAATACAATATTTCCTTCAACCAGTGACCCTCCTCACTGTGAAGATCTTTGTAAAACAAACGCCTTCCTGACTCCTGGAATGCGTCTCACTGAAAATAACGATCAATCCGTATCTTCAACAGATATCTGGATTGACACAGTACAGTGGACACCAGGCGTAAAGTGACACGTTGTCCAAAACACCGATCTGCTAAAGAAATAAGGATCGGACGGGGAGAGTTGAAGAGAGACGAAACACGGATGTTATACAGTTCACCTGTATCGCAGCCTTTTAAGTTTTCCAAAATCACAAGCCACGTTAACCGAGTTGGATTAGTGTAAATAATCCTTCTTCTTAAATTAAGGTCTCACAGTCACATGAAGTAACTACCAATTTTGACGAACTAACATCAAAGAGATGCGTATAGATCGGGTTGCCCAAAAGTGGTACGCTGTAAAAGGCCTAATTTTAGGTTGCACAATTTATATTCTTTTCATAATTAAAATCCGTAAGATGAGCTCACCCTCAATTCCCCGAGGGTGATCGCAATGAGGAGGAGGTAGTGCATGCGTATAAGTTAGACAGTATTTAAATATGTTTAGAGGCAAGTCGCCAGGTTTGTTTCATTTGTGCGTAAACAGGAACTAGTGGCAAGTAAGTTTCACTCCACAACTGGACGAATGTGCCACACGAGATGAACATTATAGCAGTGTTGTCGACTGGTTAGATTGACATTATCTCAATCAATCCCTGATGCCCCTACTATGTAAACTGAAACATTCTTTATTCTTTTATTAGTAATCCTTTATTCTATTTCGTACAAATATCTGAAAGCAGTGAATGCCAATTCAGCATCACTTAACGAATACGATGGATAAGAAGAAGAAAATAAACGAAAGCAGAGAGAGAGGTAAAACAATCTTTCGTTTGAAGAACATAGCTGGATGATCACCGATTAACGGCATGATAATAAACGGAAAGGATAACCCAAAAGTATAAGCCATAAACATGGGGAATGTAATTAATTGGGGAAATTGGAACACTAAAAACAGCTGAACGAGTGGGCCATCAATGTGAGCTAAGGTGAAACATCATAGCATCAAAAATGTTCCACGACAAATCGACGATAGAACAAAATAGCGTAAATCCCTACCTGATAATCAACGGGAATAAGTGGATGATGGGGAGGAAAGGCACGGGTAGAGCCCTTTCGGTGCACCAGTAGCGTTTTAATTTTCCCATCAACCCAGTGTTCCTCGACTTTCGCGATATTATGGGATACGTCATAGATAATGTGCATATCGAGATCATCCGGCGTCGAATGAAATATTTTGGCGAACGCCTGTTTAAGGAACACGAAAAAAAGTCAACATATACAAGTGTGCAAAACATCCGCATAGGTCTGTTACGTAAACCACCAAATGACCGTAAAATATCGAAACAAGCAACAAAAAAATCACTTTTTAATCTAAAAGATGCAAGACAAAAATTATTTAGTGGCGCCAAATAATGTTTGCATTAACACACTGTTTAAGTGAAAAATTGCCTTTAATTCTGCGGACACAATTCCCTAACAAGTACCAAGAAGAATGGGAGAAGAAAAATGAAAACCTCAAAATTGAACCAGCAAAACTTTGGAGCCAAATGCACATGGGCACTGGCGAACTGTCGCCCCTCAATGAACTGTCTGCTTGAGAAAACAAATTAAATCGCAAACAGAAGATAACTTCCACGTACTTGTCTGGCTAGGAACGTCATGGACGACCGATTTACCCAAGCATAATTAGCAGCGGCAGCCATGGCTTTCATATAATCCTGACCTTCCGGAGAATCAACACGGGCACACGCCAGTTGCCGGTCGTTTACCTCGATCTTATCGCGCTTCATCGCCCGTTCCATTACAACCAAAGCATCAGTGGCAACCTAAAAAAACACAGATTAGAAGTGGGGGAAAACTTCGGATTGCATTCTGTGAAAAGATCCGCAAATACTGTAACGTCGACGACTAACCTGATGTCCCATACCTCGACTTCCGCAGTGTATCATCAGTACAATTTGATTCAAACGGTCGATACCCATTTTCGTAGCAGCGTGACGATCGAAGATCTCCTCAACCACCTGTATTTCTGCATAATGGTTACCAGCACCCAGTGTTCCCAACTGAGGTAGACCTCGTTTCTTGGCACGAGCAGAAACCTTGTCCGGGTCTGCTTGAAGCATCCGACCGTATTCTTCACAGTGCTCCTTATCTTCGGCCCATACGTAACCTAAAGACGAAAGTGCGAATGAGAAAGAAAAAGTGCCGAGTCACACATGTACAGCCCAGAGCGTGTCAAGTTTAAAGAATCTTCAAAATCAGACAACAGCCGGAAAATTCAATCTCAAGATAAATAACTTATTTAGAGCAGTAGTAGATGAACAAGTGGAAAAACACTGTAGCGTGGTTGCAATCTACATGGCTTATGTAGCTTAGCCAAATTGCCTCAGAGCTTCAGCTACCGTGGATCATGAGCGGTAGAAACTGGTTGTCAACAGATATTCCAACGACTGGCGGAAACCACACAGGGGAGAACTAGCACGCAACGTCGTATCCAAATGGATGGAGTAAAACACGACACACCTCTAGTGGAGTGTGCAATTACTCTACTCCCAACCGAGGAATGCTAAAAGGCTGTATTAATGAAGAAAAAATTGCAGAGGACTGGGATATATACAGCTCTTCGAAGTAATTGAGCGGCCGTGTCGTGCCGTTTTCAAGTTACGTCGTATTGTTCACAAGCTTTGCCATAGTGTTATAAAGTCGTGCATCAAGAAATCTAGGCTGCGTATGGTGTTTCCACTTTTGCGGTCTCGTTGTTGAGCGACGTGGTTTTATATCACGTCATTATATATTCAAATCTGCTACACTTTTAGGCGTGAACCGCACTGGTAAAAGCAAATTGATGCTTTGTCAAGAATGATGACTAGTGTCACAGGTGGATATCATCCCAATGAAATAGAATCGTAAATCAGATTTAACGTATCTTATTTTATTCACGAGATACAGACTTCATGTTCATTGGAGTAGTTGTTCCTGTCTTCACGTGACAATCAATGTCATAATTCCATTCTTAAAAAAATAGAGCGGTATTTTCACCACTCTTGTCAGGTTGAGGTTCGAATGTGTACATGCGTTATTAGAAGACCGCTGTTTGTGTCTTCTACATTGCTTTGTGTTGTCGTAACGTGCACAATCGGTTGGTGTTTGGCATATTTAGGGGCACATTTTTTCGAAGTGTCAGTGTTCACAGATAATAGCTGGCGATAAGGTTAATTTAGTTGTTTGACAGTACTAAACCCGGATAACGTTATCCTTCTACCAAATCAAGGTTATAACGCTGGATCAACAGGCTCGATTCGAACCGTGATAGATGAAATTATTCGAGACAGTGGTGCATCTATTCACCTTGCAGTCCCTATCTGGCAATCCCGACTAGCAGTCAACACGACCCCGCCCATATCATGAACATCATTACTCAGTTCCCGCGTTACCATCGAATAGCAACACAGATGACAAGAGGATCTATTTGGCCGTTACGATGAAGATTGGAAGTTCAGTTCCCATCTCCGGGAGATGGGCGCACGTGAACACGAGTAGTAAGGCAACTTCATCCAACTAAAATGCGACAGCGATTATACACTGATCGAGGCAGCTAACCTGCTAATGGAGAGCCCCGGGAAACAATCGTTCAAACTCAGCGCACAGCGCCAGCGTCCCAGACTGAAAAAGAGCGAGGCGCTCAATTATATCTAATTTACGAGAACCGTGAGCTTGAACGATCCCAGCTCAAATCCATGACGGGGGATCAATTCAAATGCCACATTTTCGTGTGAGTACTCCAACATCTATGTAAGGCATACGTCTGCACAGGACTCTGATGTCAACCTGTACATACTTACATCAGAACCCTAGCGCATGCTGAACCTCAAGTATGGCACCGTAATGATGAGACGTAGGTTCCAATCAGCAGCTGGCAACATCGTGCATGCTACCGTCCATTCGACGCCACCGGATACATTTGGCAAGTCCATATACGTAACATCAGGTGAGTCACCTATTACTGGCTAACATTGTGGCAACTGGCACTGTGTTCGTCTTTGCCTATTCAAACAGCACATCAGTCAGAGGCGCAATAGATGAGGTGGCAAGAAAGATCAGTCCGGCACACCATACACAGCCAGCAGACAGCACTTTGGACAGACCAAGCGACCGACCAGGAAGTATTTTGTAAAGTTGACTTCCACTTTGGCCACACTCAAAGCCGACTTTAGCCGACACCGAAAGTTTGTTACCACATTCATTAATAGCAAGCCGGTACAGTTACAACCCGACACATGCTTGAACCTAACGCTTATTTCTAAGCATATACGGGGAGCTCATTAGCAAGCCAGCAACACAGACAACAGACACAACAGCCCAGTGGTGGTACTTTACGTCTCACTGACGAGTTTTGATGAATCGCCTCTTTACAGAATAAGCCGTTCAAGACATGCTATTTGGCTAACCGCCAACACCTGGAACTGCATAATTTATCTCGGATCGATAGTCGTGGACTTGTGGAGAGTTTGTTGAAAGAGCTGTGCCAGTATCTGTTATTGATGGCCGTTGTGAAGCACCACTCCAAAAGCCCACCCAACATACCCAGGCTCTCTAACAGAAGTTCGCAGCCGTCTCGTAGGATGGTATAGGATGCTACAGAGTGATGAAAGCCTCCCTCCGCCTGGGGCCAGATGTGAGAACTGTTTTCCTACCCAAACAACCGGTTCTTTATGCGGCATCGACCATCATCAATCAGCAATTAGATCGCTTACAAGCCAGAATCATCCAGATAGTCAATTACTCCACGTGAGTCGCATCGACGGTTGTCGTGAGGACATCAAATGGGTTGGTGCGTATTTGTGTGGATTTCTCCATGACTCATCAACACACGTTTCCTGTACTAGAAGATTTATACGGCAAGTTGAACGGACGGCGATGCTTTGCCAAACTGGATCTGGCGGACACCCATCTGCCCGATGAAGTCGCACCATATTACAGGGAGTTGCTGACGGTCAACACATAATGCTGAATGATCCAGCAAACGAGTTTACTATTTGGCGTTAAGACCGCGCTGTCGGTCTTCCGACAGACAATGAGCACAATGCTGTAGTAGTCCAGAGTGCGGCTACTTAACTGGACGATATCGCGATGACTAGTGCCGAGGAAGCTCCTGTGGTCTAATTCTGACTTATTTTTCTGATAAACAGTGTTGCGACATCTTTTCCCCTCCTCGGATTTGGGTCAAACGATTGGGCGCGTAATAAAAGCGACGGTCAAATAGAGACATTAGTCCTAGAAGAATCAGCAGCTGCAGCCTTGTCAGTCAAGAGAGAAATGATTCAGATATTCTCGGAGACCATCCGTGCAGTTCCGGTCTTAGTACAAACCCTACTTAGCTTGTAATTGACTACAACATTAAAAGTCGTCCAGCTGAACTCGGATAATGGTGTTCAGAACTAACATAGCACGAATTACCCTCAACTGAATATTTAATGTCACGGTGCTCCAAGTCTGACTGTTTACATACCACTGTTCGTAGATGACAATATGCTGGATGTGTACAGTGAAGAAGAACCGCAACAAATGGCCGCGGCTTTCACGATTGAGGGAGCCAAATTTGGTTCGGATAACAGCACAGATGGGACATATTCTACATTTAAGTTTCTTCCGGGAGAAGGTGCTTTATACACGCTTGAAATTCGCGCCAGCGAAAACACTGTAGACAGCAATGTGGTCTCCTGCTACATTGGTAGCAACCTGTCGGCAGATCCGTCCATGGACCACGAGCTGCGAGCCCGAGTGGCTAGTCGTAGCGCTGCATTTGGACGTCTTGAAAGACTAGGCTAGAAAAACTGAGGCAAAAAACTGAGTTCCCGCCAAGCACTGGCGCCGCCCACGTCACTGAACAGAGGTGAAACCTGGAAAATAAGTTAATGGGATGTGTTGAATTTCAGCCACCACAACCTACGAGGTTTGAGGTGCACCTTGTGTAATTAGTGATCAGACGTAGCTGCAAACATCGGGATACTCAGCTGAGCGGACATGCAAGAGATCGGGATCCACATGACGTTCACCTAACATCGATGGTTAGAATACATCAATTGGATGAGTGAAGAAGAAAGCTCGGAACAGCTGAAGCCCGAGCAGTTGAAAACAGAAAAACCAAAGCCCGGCGGTCAGAAGCTGCGCTACCAGGATGCTATTCAAGCAATTCTTTTATGTTTTAATCAAGGAAGAATGCAACGTGGTACCGAACCAACTGCAGCAGTGCGATCCGGAAGAGCATTCGAAGATTTCGTCGGCGGCAGCTGTGTGGTTATGAGTCAAGCGCGCTGCACGAAGGGAACTACAAGCACCATGGAACGTGGAGACATGTCCGTTTGGAGCTGACAGCTTCGGGTTAGTAAGTCATCAACACGTTCGTGGAGGCCACACCCTTATCATCACGGAAGCAATATATCAGCGGTTTACAAAGATGCTTAACTGCAACACAACGATGAAAAAACTTGCATAAAAAAGGAGGAAAAAAGAAGGAGAGAGGAAGGGACCAAACTACCAAATATAACTACGTCTGTCTATAGTCAAACATTCGATATCAATGTGTCTACACCTTGCGAAAAACAACAAACAAACTATAAGTGAAAGTGAAGCGTCACCAGCAAGACAACTTCCTTACGGCATTCACTACCCCGCGTCATTAAGTACATTCACTCCACAGACAACTCGGCCGAAAAACCAACAATATTCACGCCACTGAGTTCGATTAGCCGTCATCTCACCTGACGTTTCAAGCCACCGACTCTGAGAGTCGCGAGGGCCCCAGCCCGGGAGACTAATCCGATCGGTAGTGACCAACCCTTTCGTGAGCAATTTCACTTGTCTACGCTAGGTCATCATCTGTCCACCTCGCACCTTACGCCAGTCTGCCGCAGCGTCGGCGAACAGTGCTCGATGTGGCAGACGACTAGCTTGCATGCTTATCACATGACGTAGACATCTAAACCTGTGCAGATGTAAGGACTGAACAAAATTACCTCATTTGACAATCACTACCAAATAACCCCTTCGCTGCCTAGTCGTTGGTGCCACTCGACGCGAGCCCTCGAACGAAGACATCGGTGGTCAAATACCTGCAGACGGTTCACGTCCTCTACCCAGAACTGCCAGGTTTCGCTCCTGTAAAGTAACACAACCCTCACTGTTGCCTTATATACGCGACTCTTGGGCCTCAGAGATATGTCTATCTGTCACCAAAAGTACCCTCAGATCAGCGAACACTACCCTAGCCTCAGACATACGCGCATCTATTTCAAGATTTCTGAGGGTTTCGCCTCTAGAGCTGGCCTTAACAGAACCTGCCAAGTGGACGATATAAAGTCTACTGTTAACAGGAATCCAATCTACCAATGCGACTGTGGCCATCGTGTGACCAGTCGCGACGATCGTGGAATCACCCGAAGTGTACAACCGGTACCGAATTCACAGTACGGCCGCAGTTATTTCCATACGTTGACCATTGTCCTGGATCCTAGTCCCCGAAATGCAGCAGACATCGACATGCAACGAGTCTACCGTTCGTGTGAGAGCGGCCTGTTGACCCATCAGTTTTGGAATGCGAACGTTGAAAGCACTTATACTAGTTCGTATTCTAGATCTAATCAAGGGGCGCGAGAGGTCTGAGGCTGAATGGTAAGAGATGCGACTTATCGGCAGTGTTACTATGATTAGCTATACCTGTAGAGTAATCACCAGAAATGGTGGTCTGGAGAGGCCTCAGGACTAAACTCGACAGGACAGTGTGAGGAGGCGTCAGCAGTAGCACGTTTTCATCCATCCACTTTGTTGTGTGCAACAGATGTGTCGACCCGGTTCATCATGAGAGACGGCTGATGCAGTCGGGAATTACGGGTGTTGTTAATAGTCATGGTTGTACGTGGACTGAGCTAATGCCAGGTTGCCAAGACCTAGGCAGGATTCTCAACCAAAGCTTCTGACTCAAAAGTCTATACCGCAAGGCAGTGAATGGGTTGCAGTGTTCCAGGAAAGGTAATTTTTCCGGAATATAACGCCCACCTTCTTCCGACCCTCAGCCTTCGAGGATCAGGAGATAGTGGTTTGTCAGACCTCTGCCTATTGATCTGCCTGGCTTGACTGACTCTGTCAGTGTGATTGTCAGATCGCCTAGTTTCCCCCAATAAGTCATCGAGATGTGCAAGCCGTCACACCGCGTCAAGGTCCAGTCTTGTTGTGGCGGTCACCGTATGAACCAATGTGTTTAGCCATGTGAATGCCACAGTCAATCGGTGGCATGGAAAACATATGTGAGGAACTTTCGGAACCATGTGCTGCAGAGCTCTGCAGTTAGATTGCATGGTGTTCTATAAGGCCGTTTGAAACACGACCACGAATGAAGAATTAATCATGCAACATACGAGTATTGGAATATGGATGAACAAGCGCCATATAAAGTGGATCAGAAGTCTGGACATGAATTATGCCACATTTCAACGATTCACAGTAATGCGAAAAACATGGCAAGGTCCTTATTGTATAGGGCATCATACACCACGATACGATATACTCTGCCTACCGCTGCAAGTTAAAAGGCTCAAGATGTCGAGTGCTTGGTGATGACCAATTGAGATAGTGTGCAACAGACATAAAAGTGACTTCCAGCACTACATTTCTACAGAAAATCGACGCATTTAAGAGGAGGTTGAACAATCTGATATGAGTACCGATGAAACAAGCTCAAGATGAGTAGGCGTAATTATAACTTTTTACAGTTGTGGAACTATTGGCGCAAAAGTTACTTATAAGTGAAAGATAATAACGCCAATAAATATATATATATATATATATATA
>JTDE01021734.1:18169-34832 GCA_014338405.1 Paragonimus skrjabini miyazakii | reverse complement strand
CGCCTCAGATTTGGTCATTCACCCTATTTTGCATGCCACGTCTCGCCCGTTGGTCCGATCCGGTCGAGCGATGACTCATCCGGTCGCCCACGCCGTTCTCCATCCGCTCACCGTGGGTTTTTGAACGCACCTCCCCCTGTGTTGGGGTATTCCGCCGAGAGCTGGAATGCTCGCACTTCCTGCCTGACAATCCCCCACAATATGTTATGTCGTCGTCTTTTCGGATAAATTTAGACGGTTTTTGACTATACGTATGAATGGATGAAGGTTCGACACCTCATGGTGACTGAAAGTGTTCATGACTTGTCCCTCGTGAACGTGCACAATTGGTTGGTTGAAGATCTTGCGTTGACTTAAACAAGGGTTTGCTAACTGGGATCCGCGACTCCATATGATTCGCGGGAACGCTGCTAGTAGTCGTAACGAGCTTTGATTTTTTGCGAAGATGTTTTAAAATCTCTGGATGATAATTAGGAACTCTTATCGTTTCTCCTGTACATTCTATTCGTTCAAGGACATTCCCAGTGAATGGTAGATAGACATCTGTGATTGTGTGATCCGTTTTATCGGCACACCTTACACGTCCCTCTCCTCGTCATAACGATCAATGCACTTGTATGCACGTGCTTTCCACTGCGATGATGAACCCAGCTGTTCATGTTCCACTTGTCCTCAACAGCCGTATTGTGATGCGCATTCATTCGGCCGCTTGATTGTGCGTTTTCAAAGATACGGAGTGCGATATGAGAACTTTAGGCAAACCGGTCATACATAGGACAATATTGTCGAAGGGTCAGATGTCGTTTGAAACTGGTGGTTGTTCTGGTTGTAATCAGCGTGCAAAACTATTTATATGAATGCTATGCGGTAGCATTCAATATTTTTTTATCCTGCGAAGCCTTCAAAAGGTGATTCCAGGACATTTCTGAAGACATTAAAGCCCAGGTTCTTAGTCACATTCGCCGAAATGATGACTTCATTATCCAGCTTGAATCCACTAATATTGACAATTTCGCTGATTCAGGTATTACTATGGGTATGAATTCCAAGAGGAGAGTTGCAAGTCGGTCTTGGACTACAAGCCCGGTATACACATCAATCTGTGTTGTTTTCAATGAACTCTATCTATCACGACAAAGTTTGTACTGCCGTCTACGGAAGTTGCAAATATGACAAGTGGCCATAAAAGTGACTATGTCAAAGATGCTGAACACTGCTCCTAACTTCTGATTTAAAGCCGCATTTTCTGCAGAAAAATCTCGTCGCGTAATTACTAAACTACGGTTAAACCAGTTTTTGAATAATGATAATAGTGATCAATTTAACCGAATGAAGGTAAATGCAAAATAGATTCTTTTCCCTTTCGTGTAGTTAACTGGGAGCTGCATTGGACATAATTTATGTTGTCTGCTGAAGTGACATGACAATCAGGGAAAAGGATGTTTTATCGAATTTTTAAATCGAAAGACGAACCTCCAGTTTCTTTTAGAGGACAAAGTACCTACCGGCTGGATTTTGTTCCTGTGAAACAAAAGGCCCATACTTTGACAAATTCAGCGAATGCAAAAAGAAGGCTACTTTTCCGACGGTGATTGTTCAGATGTCTGTTTTTTAATTGTGCACTCCGAAATCCACAATACTAGGTCGGCAACGGAGGTATGTTTCATTGCTCGTAGAGGTTCACTAATGCAGTCGACAATAATGCGATCAATCTCATCGTCATCGTCATTATAGACAGCAATACACCAATGTTGTACGCCGAGGCTTAGTTGTCATACAACCATAAATAAAACGCTAGCACTAGCCAGGAAGACAAAAACATGAAGGACGGAGAAGGGACCTAACTACTACGTTTATATTCAAGCAAGCAGCATAAACGTGCCTAAACTTAGCAACCAAGCAACCGAACTATAAGTGAAAGTAAGGCGCCATCAGCAAGACAGCTTTCTTACTGCTTTCACCGCCCTGCGTTTTTAAGTGCACTTGCTTCACAGACAACTCGGTCAAACAACGACGGTATTCACGTCATCGAACCCGATTAGCCGCCATCTCATCTGACGTCTCCAGTCACTGGCTCTGTGAATCGCGAGGTCCCTAGCCTGGCAGACGAACTCGATCTACATTGGCCAACACCTTGGTGAACGACTTCATCTCTCTATACCACGTCATATTCTGTCCAACTCCTACCTTATGCCAGTCAGCCGCAGCGTCGGCAAAGAGTGCTGGATGTGGAAAGCGGCTAGATGGCATCCTGAGTACGTGGCCGAGTTATCTATGTCTGTGTAAACGTAAAAACAACAGAAAAACTCGAATGGTAGTCGCAACCAAATACCCGCTTCCTAACCTCTTCGTTGCTTACTCGTTGGTGCCACCCGATGTGAACGGTCGAACACAAACACCGGTGGCCACATACCTGAAGGTGGTCCAAGTCTTCTATATCGAGCGGCTGTTTCGTTGGTGTGTAGTAATACAGCTCTCACTGTCGCCTTATGTACGTGACCCTTAAGCCTCAGACACATTCCTCTCTATCGCTAAAATTATCTTAGAACCACAACTACCGCCTTAGCCTTAGAGATACGTGCCTCTTTATTAAGTAATTCCCTGGTTAAGCCACAACGAGTTAAGAACCAAAAGAGTTATCGGTTTTGCAACGTTTCGACCCTCTCGGAGAGCCTTTATCAAGCGATTTAAATTAGAAAATTTACAACGTACAAGCTTCAGATTAGGCAGTCAACAACTGGCACATGTTTGTGTGTTTCACCTGCGGTGTGTAGACAGGCTACCAGTAGGATGTAAGGGTTCTATTTTCATTCCCTACACCTCTGCCCTCGCTGATCCAACTTCGCAAATATACAAACTGATCAACAACCTTCATAACTTCATTGTCCCACACTAAATATACGTAATCACAGCAGTCTTGCTGAAGCACTTTGAGGCTGCAAATCGCATTCCGAAGTGTCTACCGGAGTGCAAAATAGCGTCTAACATTGTTTGTGCTGCTTGAAAATTGTTAAGCAACAACACCTTGCCATCAGTATAATCCGGAGCAGTCAGCCCTCCACCAGGCATGATATCCACGCGGGTATCTTGTGAGTGCCGTGTACGTGAACAGCCTTGACATACGCCGCTCCTTGCTCTGAAACGGTCAGACAGTTCACTGTAAACCATAACCTGAGACGAATCATGTGAATTAAGAGTCGGTACACTACTGAGTTTAATCGACTCTAAAATTTGTAGATCGATCCACTGATTCGAACAGAGTCGAGAAGTACTGCAGTTATTGGCCATCGGTACGTATGACGCTTCTCCAGAATATGGCAGTACAGCCTCGTCCAGTACGAAACACTGCCTGTTCTCCCCTAAGTTCTGTCTTCCAGTGCTGCAGTTACTCGACAAAATATAGTGGATTGCAGAACCTTAGTAAAGGCTGAGGCCAAGCTAATTTTCCTATGGTTTTCGCAAGAGCCTCAGACACTTTTCTTGAATGTGGGAAATACTATCGAATGACCTCAACACAAACTGATATTCTCTGTCGTCTATACAAAGTGATACATGGTTGGTGGCCACCGTTTCGTATTAGCCTGTCACAGTGACGGAAGCCAAAAGACGTCTGCGCTTAACCATCTCAACAAGTGACTTGCACTGCACCACTTTTGTTTCTACTCACGCACCACGTATCCAGTGTAAACCCGAAGGAATAAGGCCAGGAGGTGTTGTTAGCCAATTAATAGACCAGCACAAAACCGAAACCCCTACCTCTCGAGGACTAAACAGCGATACTTCATCGGCAAATTTTGAACTAGGGAAATATTGAAAATGCAAGGAGTCGTTCAATATGGGAATATATGTTAGTACACTCTTGGGAAGATATGGAAGAAGAACAAGCTTCGAGAAATTCTCTTGCATGTCTGGTGTTTGCCTGGTATCAGCCGGATCAATAAACAAACACATCGAGCTGGAAAAAGTCTATGAGCCAATGCGAACCAAGGATTTGAAGAGATACAGACACCAACAAGTCCAAATGGCAGTAAACCCAAACGGAGCAACTTGAACAGATCAGACCGAAGTCGAAACGGGACAATAAATAACCAATCGGACGGAATCTTCAAAACGTAGGAAAGGTTCACTCAATTTACACGGACCAGCCAATCGGATACGAGGTCAGAGTTGGACAGCAACAGGGAAACACCCAGTCAAACTGCAAACCAAAGACTCAAGAACTGCAGAAAATAGCCAATCAAACAGCAGGTCAAAGTTCAAATGCAACAAGAATCAGCCATTGGTAGATCAGGTCAAAGGTCAAGAACGACAGAGAGCGACCAACCAGAATTCAGGTCAGAAGGTCAACTCACTCTGCTATATAAGAGCAGGTATCCATCGAATTCCGCCAATCTCCACGCTCAAAACTATACGCTAAAACGATTACACACTGATGTTGTCACCTCGCTTAGTGATGAAACGTTTGCAACCTAAATGCCAAGCTCGGCGAACATACCAATACCAAAACCGTCAACCCGAGCTACGAACAACTATCCGAGACGTAACATTCGCCATACAGTACACCAACAAAGCGGAAGAAAAGCAAGGATAGAAGGCCACAGACACCCAGGTTTTAGAAAAGGGGGGTAGGATAGTTGCCAAACGACGGTGGTCGAAACGAGGGCGAAAAAATGGATATATTTGATATGGCTTACTTGGGCCTAACGTGCTCGTTTCTTGGCCGACAGTGTACTTTGAGTACGCTGGTGACCTATTATTCCGAGGCGGCCAGCACATTCGCCGCCGCGCACATCGCATCGCCATATAGTCATGTAACCACTACCTGTGACATCGATGGTTTCCTTGCTTATATCGCACTTCCGTTCTTGGTCACGCGCTAATTGCTCATTGAACTTTCGGAAGCCCGTCCAGTTCAACGCTAACTCTTCCCAAAATCTAAAATCAGTGTTACAACGCGACAGACTTATCTGGACAGCATCCTCGTATCGCAGTTTCTGACGACCAGCATTTCACTTGCCTCATTTCACCTACCTGTACAGCAGCTTCTTTAAAATACGGTTATCGCCTATCCGACGTACGTTATCTAGCCAACGAAGCTAATTGAGCATGAGCATCGTTTTCATCCCGCCCATGTCTGTTGGCCGCAGTGCTTTAATGTTCAGAACCACGTTTGACCACCGAATACCCAAAATGTGTCCTAAACATTGCAAACAGAAACGGCCCGGATAGCACACGTTCTGCTGATACGATTTCCAAGTTTCACTGCCGTACAGTAGTATCGTCAGTACCATTGGGCGGTAAACACAGAGCTTAATGGTCATCTACAGGCTGTGGTTCTTCCAGACACGTCTTTCAAGATGTCTGAAAGCAGCCTCAGCTTTCGCCATACGAGCTGGTAACTCGCGCTCCGCGGAAAATTCTGTAGATAAATCACTACCCAAGTAGCAGAAGCCCGCGCAGCTATATCAAGTGATGCAAATTTGAGGTGCACATGTCTGAACAGCATCTGTACCAGAAGGCTGAAAAAAAGTATTCTACCTCTGTTGACATCCTATCCAAACGTAGATGCCGCAGTCGCGAAAGCCGTGGCCAGTCGCTGTAGTTCGTTCTCGCTGTATGCGAACAGCACGCCCTCATCTGCTTGTGCATCGTTAGGGTATGTAGCCAGGTTGGGGCTCCAAAACGTCGAACATCCAATAGGCGCCCATCCGTCCGGTACTCAGCCTCAACGCCATTCTCCCTAGAGTTCTGAAGAGTAACTGTTAGCATTCCAGTCAAATCTAAATTAAATAGGGTTGAGGCTAGGACACAACCCTACTTCACTCCAGTGACAATTTTAAAATTATCAGAAGTCGATCCACACGTTTGTACCTTCGCCTTCGTGCACCCATGCAACATTCTAATCAAATTGACGAACTTACCTGGACATCCAAACTTACCAAGCACCGTCCACAACGCCTCGCAGCTCACGGAATCAAACGCTTTGGTGAAGTTTACGAAGAGGGCATATAGGGGCTGATTGCGTCTCCGGCACTTATCCTGAAGCTGTCGAGCAGCGAACACCAGATCAATCGTACTGCGACTCGCCCGAAATCCAAACTGCTGCTCGGGAACACTGACCTCCAAGACGTTCGCATTCAACCGGTTCAAGAGGATTCTCGCAAACACCCTTGCCTACGCAGCTCAGCACACTGATACCGCGATAGCTATCCTTCCCTTTAAACAATGATACTGTCAGAGCATCCTCGAAATCTCGTGGTATTTCTTCCTGCTCTCAGGTAGAGTGAACTAGCTGGAGCAAAGCGTGTTCCAACGCTGGTCCGCCATTTTCTAAGATTTCAACTGGCAATCCATCCTCGCCTGCAGCTTGTCCTTTGCGCAGACAGCCAACCAGAGAGACAGACGCTCAAACAGTAACACCAAAACACAGCTGCTCATCTTGGTTCCACGAACACGTTTGGTTAGTGAACGGCGAGTATTCCAAAATGTCGCTCTCTTGTCTTTGTTATCCGGGTCCATTATGGAAGCAGCAAACGCTGTACTCCCCTCTCGTACCAAGTTGGAATTAATGTTGTGAGTAGTTGTTATTTCTCTTCCCGTCCCCTTCTTTCCTCTTATCTTCCTATACAAGGTTTGTGTTTCCCCTCCTCCTGTTTGTGTGGTAGTTAAGCATCAGTGTTTCACACTGATGATCATGATGACCAAGCTAGAGATAGCTGCATTGTTGTCGTCGAACTAGTCCGGCTGGAATCGCGTGTTTGTAGTAGCCTGTTGGTGAATAACACACAGGTGGGACGGGCGATCATCGTTCTTGTTGACCGATTTAATGCCTTAGGGTCCGAGGAATCCCGGTCAGGCTACCGAGTTGCACCCAGATCGTGCGTTCAAGTCACTCAGAACAAGCAGTCGGTCAATCACCGGTGCCGACCAGATTGTGGCGGACAGTTGATCATAGAACTGGTTCTTTGTATCATGAGTGTGACAAATAGTTGAACACTAAAAATGTGACACACCTACCTAGATCGAATCGGAGGCGCATGGACAGGATTCGAGGGCTGATGCCGTGCGGTTCGCTTATCGTCAAAACATTGATTCGATCAGCGACTGCGAAGCAGACACCACGCTTCCGAGCACCATCTGTTGGGCAACCTCTCCAGTAGAAGGTGAACTTGACATGCTTCCGGTAACTTACCTTGGCCCGTTCAAGGCTGCTACGTCGATTCCATAGCGACGCAGTTCCATCGCGATCAGTGCAGTTCGCCGTTCTGGCCATCCCTTGGAGCTGCATCGATCCAGCAGTGTGCGCACATTTCATGTTCAATCACAGAGCGTATTGCGTCTCCGGACCTGTTTCAGATTGGTCTTCGGGTTACTGAAACGTGGGTGAGCATTGTCTGCTCAAGGATTCATGTTAGGGAGACAGTATGAGGGTGAGTGACTGACAGTAGCAAATTTTCGCCTATCCACCCTGCCATGTGTGGCAGATAGGGCGACCCGGTTTATGCTGCGCGACGGCCGATGCAGTATGATTTGTGGTTTATTTTGTATCATCTTCGTTTATGTGAGCTTCGGAAACTGTCAGGACGCCCAGACCTAGACAGGAGAGTGATTAGGGCCGTCAACCAAAGCCCGTGGCTGAAAAGCCTGTACCGCAAGGCAGCGAGCGACATACACACGCAAACGCAACAGCGTCGACCATCAACAATAATCGAGTTGAAATAACGGCGCACTGACTCGGGAGCCACACCCCTATAATGTCAACACACATAGTGTTAGGAGGCGTATCTCCTAACGAGACAGCCAGGACTCGTCACGCCACACCGATCGGCCGGCCCAGCTCGGATGATATGGTCGTGGGTGGTGGTATTGTCCCACCCAGCCAATCAGATTGCAGGTGTGCGTCGAACGCTTGTGCGTTATCTGGACAGTGTTTTTTCTCATGTTGCCTTCTGACACCCCCTGTAATGTGCTTTGTGTCTGTCGGTCATCTATGGTAATCGTTTTGTCCTATTAATGTAGAGCCTCTGTGGCCTAGTCTCGTCTCGTCTCGCTCGTCCAATAAACAGTGCCGCCGCCGCCGGGACAGGCGACTGAGCTCGTAACCAAGGTAACGATACAATACGTAGGACAAATAATATTGTAGAGACAAACAAATCACAAACACACAAAACCAGACCAGGCAAGAACAAAAATCAAGCAGAACCAGAACACAACACACTAGCATCATCCACAACGAGCGTATCTGACTTTTTTATGCGTTTTTTCTTTTGGTCCATGTGACACGGTTGAACCTGCAAGGACCGAAGTCCTAGTCAGCCTAGCCCGCCGGATCAAGACAGCACGCAAGCCTGACCACCACGCCAAGGTAGCAGAAGACGTCAGCAACAACTGAGACGAGGCCTCTGCTAACACCTCTCCAGCTCCTTTAAAAAGTGCCGGTACGAGGTCATCTAGGTCAGCAACCGAAATGCTATTGTGAGGCCCAATCTTACTGAGTGGCCTTCAGTCTATCGACCAGGGTGCTGCATTGCAAGTTTGTAACAGTAAAAGCAGGAAGCCAGCTAAAGTGACCCTCATAGTGTTCCGCCTAACGCTGTAACCTTCTTGACTTATAGATGAGTGAGCTGTCTGCCTCGCAGGTAGCCTCACTAACAGACGATCGCCTTGGGCCACTAACGCGGATCAGCCGGAACAATCTGCCGGTGTTCCCCGAAGCAGAAGTAATTTCCATTTCCTTAACTTTCTTCATCGGCGAAGCCTCACGATCAGCGGTCTGGCTACGCTTCAGCTTTCTATGGATATCTCTTCTAAACTTGTTATATAAGCTCCCAAGAGGTGATGGTGTTGGACTGGCTCGAAGCATACACCACTGTTATATTTTATAGCAATCCGCAATAACTTACCTTGCCATACGGCTTAGGTCGTGCGTATCGCGGCGGATAGCTGCTCAGATTGTCACCATACCGGTTTGTGTTGGACTCAGTCGAAAACGTATAGAGTATGCTCATGGCTAAAGTGAATCAACAGTTGTGGATCAATCTTGACCTCTTACAAACCGGTGATACGGCCGACGTCCTGAGCCGGAATTGAAGGGCGCGTTTGCTGGGGACTGTTGTCGAGGTCATTCTAAGGGGATTTCTCTACTTCACCGTTGCCAGTTTGTCTCCGCATAAACGTTGTTGACGATCGCAGTATCCGAAATTGAATGGCGTATGTTTTTCAGTTCGAACCTGTACCATAGTCCACTTCGGAGCTAAACGTGTATTTGCTTCGGTGCACTCATACTCTGTGAGTGTTTATTTATATTACCCCTTCCTAGCACAGTGGTGCAACTAGGCAATGCAAAGCAAAACTGTTGGAGATATAGATGAATCACCTGAGGTATGAGGTCGCGGTGCGTTGTATTCAGATAGTGCTCTCAATCTTTCCTGTGCTAGAAGTGAGGAAGATGAAGGTCCCGTTGTTAATTCATGCCGCCAACCCAAATACAGCTATATCACATTGCAAAAAATCCATTGCACTCATGTCTTCAGCGTATTGGTGTAT
The DNA here is from genome assembly GCA_014338405.1 of Paragonimus skrjabini miyazakii. Taxonomy (NCBI): domain Eukaryota; kingdom Metazoa; phylum Platyhelminthes; class Trematoda; order Plagiorchiida; family Troglotrematidae; genus Paragonimus; species Paragonimus skrjabini miyazakii. The sequence goes on along the minus strand of JTDE01021734.1, from coordinate 25,286 downwards.
AATGAATTTTCAACAGCCCATGAAGTCTGAGATTCAGACCATGTCATTTCTCCACTTTAAGATTGATGATTCTGGGTCTGAGAGAAACTTACCTTACCCATTACAAGTATTTGTTCCCAACGTGTAGTGCATCACCACATGAGTAGAACATCACCCACCATTGATCGCGGCTGTCACATTCCCGAAAAGAGTCGAAAAGAATCACTAGACTTGAGTCTCGTTCTTGTTAGAACTCGTCAATGGTGTATATTCTTGTCATGGTCGGGACTAGAACTTCAGACATACTTATACAAAGCGACCGTGTTGACTACAGTAATCAAAATATCGCACAAGTTACTGATTTCTGTGATTTCAACTCAGAGAGAAGTCCTAGTCGAGGGGTCATTGATTATAGCTAACAACAAAGTTACTGTGTCTCCTTTCAAGGCGATCGGACAACCTGATCATTGCTCACAAGCGAAAGTGGTTGTGCGTTCATATATGATAATTCGATCGTGCCTAACGTGATGTCAATGGCGCAGTGGTACACACGGTTGCCTCATGAACAGCATGTCCGTGGTTCAAGTCCCGGCAGTGGCGATGATGTGCACTACTGACGAGCTCTAATGAGAGCGAAACTCGAGTCTAGTGCTTTTTTTCTAAAGGGATCGACTGAAAAGTATGTGAGAATGCGATAGCTTCGATTAATTTTGATTGATGTTCTGTTTATATAGATAGTTACTTGTTTGCACAGTGCGCAACCTACTTTCAATGCTGTTCGTATTTCTATAAAATTTTGACCACTTCATTGGTATATTTTGGAAGCAGGTCCAAGTTATGTGGGGGACTGTGTACGTGCGTGACAGTGTTACTTAGAAACAGTATTTAACGAATTGAAGGGGGTTTAGTCAAGTCTCATTAGTCCTTGTCAAATGTTACGAAGTTCCATTCGTTATCTTGCAGGTGATAAAGTAGCTGAGGCCAAACTATGGGTTTCATACATGGTGCCATAATCAGCCATCAAGTAGCCACTGTTATATGCAGCATCTTTTCGCAAGTCATACCGGGGCCTTCCAACTTTTCTTAAATCTACAGTGGCACTATCTCGATTCCATTTTTGCCTTTCTTCACGGGGATTAGTTTCTTGATATTTAGGTCCTAAAAACGCTTTGAGAAAAGCACATGGTCGTGTGATTACTTCACGCACTGTGTGCCCACTCATTTAGGCGGTGACACTGTTGCCTTGCAATCTACTGTATTCGTACTCATAGCAACTTTTCCTTGCCCTCTTTGGTTATCGGAGCCCCTTTTCGTTCAGCTTGACCAATGCTTTGAGTTTCTCGGGTGCATGATAAGGGATTGTTAGTTATTGGAATTTGATAGGATCACCAAGTTTAGTAAGCACTTCGCTTGTTAACACAACCCCTTAACGTTTCCATCATGATATCAACCTCTGAAGTCGTTATAACTAAGTGGTACTTAGTGACAAACCCCGTTCCCAACGTTGCTGCTGCACGATTTTCCCCATTGTTTACAACCCTGAGTGTACATCTTACTTCCCTCCTTCGGAATCGGCCAAATACGTCTATCAAATCGTTTCGTGGATTTTTAATCGATGATCTATGAAGGACAGTAGTTGTAGTCCATTTATGCACCGAATGTACTGGCCAGTAACTCCAGCTATCCACTCTCGTCTCTTGCTCTCCAGATTGGAAGGGAAATCATACGAACACTATCTAGCCAAAGTTATCCATGCGCCTTATAACGAACGATTTCCAATAGTGATTTGTGATAATCTGATTTGAATGTGAAATCCGTTTGTTAATACTGGTGCAGGAAATTTGCTGGCGCTTGCTAGACGAGAACTTCTTGAATTAACAACCGACAGTACACACTGCAAAATAAACTTGCGAACTTTTGGTCTAGGATGGTCAGGGATATCCGCTTTTTCCGAAGAACTAGAAAAGTTTCCGTTTGGCCACGTTAGACCTTTGGTCTGGGAAATTCCTTGTTGCCAGACTCTTTACAAAATGCCTAGAAATACAAAGCGATCGCAACACCAGTTCGCATAAGTGACATGTTGCATCCATTGCTAGTCGTGCTGAGCTGGTTTATATATCGACAGGACGAATACACGTTTCCGTTTGGCTCTCTCGGTTTCTGTCTTTTCTGATGTTGGAAGTTGTCAATTTCAGCGCGTGTCTCATTCCTATTCCTGTTACTCCTTGTTAACACTATTGAGTAGTAGAAAACACTACTACCACTCTCACTACTTCCCCCTAAAATTAGAAACATTAGAAAGGAAAACTTTTCCTCCTCTAGATGTCATGGTTGCGGTTGCCCATTTAAAGCTACATGTGGGAAGTCCTTTGTGTTCAATTACAGGCCCATCTGCCACGTTAAAAATACAAGCATCTCATGTTTCTGTCCAATTTTCTGTGTAACAGCGTGTTTTGAGATAACTGAAGTTTGGATTCATCTTAAGAATGTTTTTCACAGTTCACTCAGTGTGAAAACCTCCGAGGGAACTAAACCTTTTTCGGTATAATGTTAGTGTTTTCGGGAAGCTTGTTAAAATGCCGAGCATTTGTGTGAAATTACATAGAGGCTGGGAAAAATTGAAAGTCAAATATAATACATAAATGAATGGGATTGAGTAGCATCTGTACGGAATGGGCAATATTTTCTAATACTTCTTGGTCACTTTCGTTGCAGGTGAGGGTTGACTTGGAGGATCCCGCCTGAAATCTCTGGCTCAGAAATCGGATCTGCTAACTAACAGGAGATGAGGTTTTTTCTGGCCTCACCCGGTACCAGTTACTCAACAGACTAACTCACTTGACAGTGGGGGGAATGTCTATCACGAGAACATAACTAACTCAATGACGTCTGCTACCTGTTTCTGCCGTGCACTGTAGGTGTGCCTAAAGCCTCCGAATTATGCCGATGATTTTTCAGCCGTGTAGTACAGCTCGCTGGTGACCGTGATCAGCCGTTTGTTCATCGGAGTGAGCCTTGTGCACGAGTATCTATTCTTACCCCTACTTATATGAAACACAGCAGTATTTCGGTTGTGAATGCTGTTCCGCTATGTGCTCAGAGGACGACCGTACATTAAGTGCTCGTATGCAATCACTATTACGACAGACGCCCTCATGACTCCAACTGACTTTTGCTTGATTCCTATCCACTATCACGTGTTACGTGGTTGTATCTTATGGAACTGAGACCTTAATCGAAATGGCTCTCTGGATGAATGCGTAAGACTGACCACCACCCGAAGATAGCGTGAGCGATGTGTATACTGTTTTGCTGATCGGTCATCTTCGGGAACCGTTGAATTTAAGCCAAGATACTTTTATTCCGTCGATTGCAATTTTCATCTCTCAATATGAATTCCACCGGAACTTTGATTAAGTGTTTCCCACATGTGAAGCTAGTTGTTTATTCTTTTATCTCCTTATTATCTCCAATTATTTCCCGTATCTTTCAGCCTGGTCAGAAACTTGCAGTCGGGGCTGCTTTATCTGCCCTCGGGAGCTTGAGCTCTGTTTACCGAGCCACTGCTTCAACCGGATTTAATGGAGTCAATGCGTCTCATCTCCCACCTGCTGGTGAATCGACACGCACAGGCCTACTGGATGAGCACTGGCCAGATTTGATCCAACGTGTCGCATACAATTTGCCCAGACTGGCCTGGGTTCCTGTCTATGATGCTACACACTTTTTCACTGGCATCGGCCGTGGTCTTATCTCCTCCATCGGTTCCGGCGGTGGCGGCGTGGACTTCGATCCACATCCGGCCAGACAGGTGTTGCCTACTCGACTGGCTCAGGTTTGCAGTGTGAGTTTGGAGTGTCTGACCAAGGTGGGTTTCAATATGCGCTGTTCACCAAGTAATGTTTCCTTGTCTTGTTAATCCCTGCCTTTTGCTTTGTCTTCAGTAACCGGTGCATCGTTCGTGTAATACCGGTCATTCGGATATCACAACTACTCTCATTCTTTCCTCGTTTAAAAAAGCCTCTTTTTGTTCGTTCGTGTGCATCTTTCCGAATGTTTCTTTCGTGGGCAAGACGTTTTGGTGGCCTACATTTTCCGGTACATATATTTATACTTTTTATTCTCAGTAATTATTCATTGCATCCCTTTCTCTTTTGTTGTTCACTATTGATTGGTCGTGCAGACGATTTTTTCAGCATCTTTAGATGAAATTCGGGTAGTTTTTTGCGTTTCTCTATCCGTTAACATTTGGTTTCAGGTTAGACTGCCTCACCTACAAATACAGAAGCAATAGAGCTGATGCTTTTTTAAAACCGCATCGGTGTTTGTTAATTATCATTCTGACCGTTATCGTTTCTATCGTTGTTAGCACTGCTTTAGCACTAAATAGTGGTACTTTACCGTCGTTCGATCTGTGTTGTTATAAAAAATCTTGTGACTTTCGAAACTGTCATTGGCTTACTCCATATAGTCTTATTGGCTCTTTCGAAATCAACCACCTGTTTTTAAAGCGATGCATCTGAGTGAAGCTGAAGTTGCGGTTTTGCTATCCCTTATGCAAAGCTTGCATTGTGTAGTGGACGGTATTCCCAATTTTCTAGTGCTTTGAATACCAGATTGAGTCGTTTAAAGTTGTGCTTATCTGCATATTTTACGCCTACTCACTTTTCATCATAAACTCTTTGTGTGGTCTTCTTGTATGAGGTTCGTCAATGTGAGTACCCTATCTCCATGCTACCCGGTTTGTCATAGTAAACCTTTCTATGTGAGATTTCCTTTGTGTATGCAATGCGTAGGAATCCATGTCAATGCCACTTCATTACTGAGCTAGTGTTTCGTGCAGTATCATCTAGAGACCTCTGTTAAGCTGCGCCGAGTAATGGGGACTCGGATGTCGTTTTGCGCGCTCTTGTATACTTTCCTTAATTCTATGTTTGCTTTCTTACCGTTAAACCAGCTGATGGATGATAATGTTGCCGTCACTGGTACAGATGTATTGACTGACCCACGGGTCTGGCTAGACTATTTGGCTGCTATCTTTCGCACGTTTGGCTGTTTCTTACGTCGTCTGGAAGACGGAACCAAACAGTCTCAGTGGAGTGCCGGCTCGGTAACAGCAGAACAAAACAGCTTGGCAGTATCCGCCCAGACATGCCTATCGGAATGTCTGCGTTTGGTGCGTGAGTGCATTTGGCCGGTGGTGGCTCGTGTGCTGACGCATTACGCAACCCGAGCCAGACCGATGGAGCACGCTTGCCGTTTGATCCGTTTCATTGTACGCTGTTTCTCTGTGCATCTGCGGGAATTACTCCCAGAAATAGCCGAAAAGGTTGGTTGTATTATAATTTTTGGCCGTCGTGTTTCACCTGCAGCGATTTGCCTACTTGGTACTTCATCAGGTACTGAGGTGTTTGCTCCGGTCAGGTTTATCTACACACAGGTTGTTCCCGATAACCCAACTTAACCAGATGACCTGAGGCCCACTGGTATATTTGTTCGCCAAATTCTGTTGCTGATCCCGCTGACAGTTAAAAGTCCATAATACGTTATGTGTGAAAAGTGCTTGGTAGTTTCGGGATTCAGTGAGCACTTAACTCTGTTATCCAAGGCCCTGAACTGTTGTCCAATTCGTTCGATTTTTTCAAATGAGGCTTGTTATTTTTACTTCGGCTGTTATGCTCATCAACGTTATCTTCACCATCATTAGCATTATATCAATGGTTTATGTGCTTTTACTTAACTGCAATACATTCATGATGAAAATAACCCATAACTCCTGAAACACTATTCTATTAACTCAACCAGTTAACCTCAATGTGTCTACATCCTTTAAATAAATGATCGTGTCATTAGCGAGAGTGAAACATCGTTTGCATGATAACTTCACTGAGGCTTTTGCTGCCCTGCCTCCCTAATTGCTATTACTTCACTGACAGCTCTATTACACAGTGACAGCATTCACACCACTGAATACCACTGGCCGCCGTATCTCCAAATGTTTTCGGATAAAGGCCACGTCGATCACCAAGTCGCCCAATTCAAGGGGTATACGCTACATACCGTTCTTAAATTAATGTTTGTTGCTTTCATTTCCCTCTGACAAATAGTTCATCGACTACTCCGTGCCTTAAACTAGTGAACTGGATTTAAACCTGTGCTACGTTGTAAACTGCGCGCTGACGTTCCTAATACACGACGTAACTGAATAATCGTACACATATTGAAGGTTTGAATGAGTGAGCTTGAATGCATTTTACAACCAAACCTGTTTATGATTTTCCGATTATATATGGAATGGATGGAAGCTTTTGGAATGTGCGTGCTTGCGGACTTATCGTCATCAGCCATTCTGGTGGTTTGCGAATGAACCGGCATTTCGGCAAGGGAGACGGAGATGAGCCTTTGCAATAATTCCATCAATCCGTTGCACAATGGATCGCGGTATGCAGAACACAGCGATTGGAACCTGAAGGCCTGCAAACGAATTTTGTGACACACTAATAGGATTTGGTGCAACGGATTCGAGGTCGAGTAAGCAGTTGAATCAAGCTGATTAAAAGCTTGTGTAAAGACCATGAGTACCACTTGGTCGCACACTCGAAAAGGGCTGGAACGAGCCTTTTTATCTGGGAATAACAGAAAGCTTTTTCCATGATTCGTGGTTGTACCGGCCGTCGAGTCGGTGTAAGTGAGACCATATGCGAAACAAGCTGGTTCACTTGTCATCAGTCAATCGCGCAGACTTGAGAGGTGGGCTCAACATTTTGCAGAACAGTTCAGTTAGCCTCAACCAAACCATTTGGACGACGGGACCCGAATGGTCAGTTATTATGTCCCAGACGGCCCTCCGTCGGAAGCAGAAATGGTCCTAGAGCTCAAGTTATTGAAGCGTGATAAGGCTCCTGGTCCAGACCTCCTCCCTCCTTTTCTTTTCAAGGATGGTGGGGAGAGGTTGATATCAGAACTGACAAAACTCCTCCAGACGATATGGGAGACTGAAGAGGTGCCTCGTGATTGGTGCCTATCAACAGTCATTCCCATTTTCAGAAAGGGGGCCAGAAGTCTGTGTGACAACCACAGAGGTATCAGTTTGGTGTCTATTGCGTCCAAGTTACTCACTGGCCTCATTTTACGTCGG
>JTDE01021733.1:0-30440 GCA_014338405.1 Paragonimus skrjabini miyazakii | reverse complement strand
GTGACCACTGTCCAGTTTAGCCCAATAGGTCATCAAGATGCGCAAGCCGTCACACCGCATCAAGGTCCAGTCTCGTTGTGACAAAATTGCACAGAGGTTACGACGACGAAGTTATACGATCGTTGGTGTGATTTCCAGTTATTTATGTTTTTCCTGTGTAGGTTTAACAACATGCCTTTACCTTGTTCACATAGGGCTCTGACGCTTCCAAGTAAAGTTTCCTGGCCTTATAAAACTCAAGAACCTAATGGTTTCTGTGCAATGATGCCATATCTCACACAAACACGGGCCACTTTGATTAGGTTTTTCGAAATTCCAGAGTTAAACTTTTTTCTTTTCTGCTTACTTTCAATATTTATGTTCGTCATGATAATCTTCGTATCGTACCGCTGCTGGCATGAAAATTTTCCATTACCAGAGAAGTACGTGAATCTACTGAGATCACTGTATGCCCAATCTGCAAGCAGGGTGAGAGTTTATGGACAACTGTCTCGGGCGTTCATCACTTCTAGTGGTGTTCGTCAGGGGTGTCCTATTTCCCCCTTCCTGTTCAATGTTGTCATGGACGACATTCTGGAGGGTGCGCTTCGCGAATCCAGTGGGCTCGATGTTGAGCTTCTTCCTGGCGCTAGATTCACCGATCTGGAGTATGCGGACGACACTGTCTTACTTAGCCCCTCTGTCGAAAACATGCAGACCATGCTGGACAGGTTGAGCGACCGAGCTGGTTTGTATGGAATGCGATTTGCACCTTCAAAGTGCAAAGCGTTGCTTCAAGACTGGGGCATTTCCACTCCTACTTTCTTCATTGCAGGTAACCCGCTTGAAACTGTAGACAGTTTCACATACTTGTAATGTTGCTGATGAGATATCAGCGAGGATTGCAAAAGCAAGAGTTGCCTTTGCCAAACTGCGTCATCTGTGGCGTCGAAAAGACGTCCGGTTGTCGCTGAAGAGAAGGGTATATAATGCCTGTGTGCGTTCCATTGTGCTGTATGGTTCGGAAACGCGGCCTGTTCGCAAGGAAGATATCAATAAGCTTGCGGTGTTTGACCATCGTTGTCTCCGTCAAATAGTCCACATTAAGTGAACTGATCGCGTGAGCAATGCGGTAGTTCGCCGCCGCGTATTCCGGAACGCTCGGGATGCGCGATCAACTGGTCAACTAATTACGTTGCACAGCTTGCGATGGTTGGGTCACGTACTCCGTATGTCATCTGATCGTTTGCCGTGCCGGGCATTATATGCTGAGGCCACCAACAGTTGGGTCAAACCGCGTGGTGGTCAAGCAACAACTTGGTCACGGAATATGAAGATCTTGACCGCTCCATTGAGCAAAGTGGGTAGGTGTCGCCTGCCTGGATGGGGTCCTCGTGATCACTCAAACCGCTGGTTAGAGACGCTATCCGAGATGGTAATGTGTCGCAGTCAATGGAGGACCTGTATCCATACCATTTCTAGTTTTTCCGCTTAGTCTTGTTTTAATAATTTTCAACCTTCTAAATAACGTTTTCTTCCAGGATATTCCACGCCACTGTTGAGGCGAGTGGCGGCCCGAGCCACAGTATCTTTTGGTCAGGCTCATGGCTGTTATGATGATGATGATTTCGACGGTTCAGCGCGTAGTATCCTCCTGTACTGTGAACGTCTAATCTAGATAATCATACTTCCTTTCAGGACGGCGTCACTCACTCCGATGTAGACATTGCACATGAAGAAGAGATTGGTTTTGATGGCCCGCAAGCTTCACTCAATATTGCAACACAACTACGATGCGGCGTCGATTCCTTAGACCACACTGCAGCCGAACAGGCAATGACGGATGCGACTGAGTTTATTGAGGAAATCGAGGATGGTGAGGCTCCCGACTTTTGTGTCGTTTGCGGGCAGTTGGAGCCACCGGAATCCGCATGTCAGCCTACATCTGACTTAGAAGGCGCCGATGATCTGCAGGTGAGTACTCGGTATCTCATAAAGTTAATGTGTTGTTCAATTGACACTTGTGTTTGTTTTCATTTACGAATAATGTTGGCTTTCAGCGCGCCCAACTTACCCACTGTTGGCTTCGACCTATCCAGTTGACCTCACTGCGATCGTTCTGTGTTTATTGAAAGTAAACCGTATCACTCAAACTGTGCTAAACAATTTTAAAAGCAATCTCGGAATATGTGTACTGTTTTTATGCCGTTTTGCCCATTTGGTGATCTCTCTTGCTTTAACCACACTATCCGTGGGTTGATAAATTCATGCGAAAATTGCTTGAGTCTTTCCTGAGGAACTCTGAATCTTTGGAACGTACATACTGGCCTTCCTGTTTGTGGCAACCGACCGCACTGGACTCTGACAAAAGATAATTAACACCGGTCAACCTGAACGATTAATGTGATTTGAAACCCCTTCCAATCAACTTGTACTTGTAGTAAAAGGGATCAATCAAATCATTATCAGGCAAACTCCGGGTAAGCAGTGTATTCAGCCACTAGACTGCTTTGCAATTTGACATGAAACATTTCTCTACGTGCATCAAGAATATGTGACTTTGATGCCGCGTAAACGTGTGAAGGTATATTTGAATATCATATGGATCCACACCTCAATAGCAGCTTAGGTTAGTAGGACTTTGATTTGGGTATCGTGTTCTTCGAGTCTGGTTTACGCTTATTTTTAGAAGGTTAATCATCAGCACTAGGCTCCCTCTATTTCTTCTGTTTGTGCTTGTGCAATCCAATCAGCTACTTATAAACAGTTTGACAAATTCTATCCGATACATGACTGGGTATTTTCGCAGGTTATTATTATTATTATTATTATTATTTACTTCAGCGTTTTTTCTGAATCCTTGAAGTTTTTCTTTATCACTGTTGTGGCTATCGGTGGCTGATGCCATATTGCTGTCTCATCGGACCCAAGTCCGAATATGTGTACACTCTTATTCTTGTTTGCGTGTAGTCACCCGGAAGACCACGTGCGTTAGGGCTTCGGTGTTTTTATGCCAGACAACTGGAAGATACTCAAGGTAAGTACTCAGGTTCCTCACCACCGCCGTGTGACAGCCTGGATTGCATCAAGACTGAATACCCTCAAACTAACTAAGCCTAAACAGGAGCTGTTAAAATAACCATAATTCGAATCTGTACCCTTATGTGATTGCCAGTCGGATCCGTTACGGCTGAGTTATCTAGACTGGCTCAGTCAGACGATGCGACTGCGACTCTCATTCATACAGTATTTCCAGCCAACCACTTTCCAAATGAAGCACTGGACTCCGGCCTCTCTCTTGTTTAGGCTCATCAGTAGTGCGCACCCGTGCCATGGATTGAGTAATTACTGTTTCCTCTCAAGGTGATTGACCAATCTGCACACTACTTTTGAAAGAACGTTTGTGCATTTAAACACTGTTATTGTATTTTGCCTAATGTAAGGTTTATGGTGTAGTGGTCAACACAAGTGCATCACGATAACGTTCATCGGGGTTCAAAGCCAAGTCATGACGAGGCTAGCACTGCTGATGGACTCCAACAAGGAACGAAACTTGTTTCTAATAGTTCTTTTCAGAATGCGAAGGCTTCGGTTAAGTGTGGGTGATGTCCGTTTCATAGCGACCAGCGATATAATTACTTTCATGATGCTGTTTCTCACATTGTTGGCTGGAGCATTGGGGCAGTTCCCATGGCTACGGCAGCACCGTTTACTGAGGATACGTTTCGGTCGACCAACGTTTGACCTTAGATGCCAGCTTGTTACCCAACTCCACTTATTTCGTCACTGATATTCATGCCACCGGCTTTCTTGTTTTATTCCCATTTCCAACCTGCCTTCCTTCTAATTCCAACTTCATATAGCTAACTCAACTAATCAAGACTTACTCTTTTAAGCTCCACGAACTCCGAAGGGTCGACCAGAAATTCATTTCTGATGACTAATCTCTGGACTCTAAACTTAAGCTTTTGCTGTGTCTACGATATACATATTTATAGTTCTGGCACTGTCATTCGTATGACTGTGCTTCTGGACGATGCAACGCCTCATCCGTTTTTTATCGGATCTTCAGTAGCTACAAGTCAATCGGCTAAGGTGGGGGTAACAATTACGCTAAGCACGAATTGTTCTAGATCCCAGTTAATGATCGTTTATGCACTGCATGACTTTATCGAATTGTATTGTAATTCGAACCGTCGGGGTGTTTTTCGTCGTTGAAATTCCGCTACAGGAAAAAGAGTGGGTAAAATCAGAATAGTTAGGAGAACTCGTAGTGATATGGATCTAGACATTTTATATCAACTACGCTTTAACGTTGGAACACAAGAATGCAAGATGTAGCATAACTGAGAAACGGATACACCACAAAGCGTTTGCTATCATGTGACATGCTTAGTCACAAGATGCCAGTTAGTCTGCGAAAGTGTTGGCTTACAGATTGGCAGTTTTCTGTAGCAACATTATAGACCGGTTAAACACTTTTGAGGGCCACAGATTATTCGTCTGTGAAGGTCGTTTGTTTGTTTGTGACTTTTCCAACACCTCTTCGTCGAAAACTGAAGTTTGCTCTGGGCTCAATTTGGTATTAAATAATGAAGCCTTTAGTTTGAAGTTTCCTTCATCGTTTTTTAGGCAGTGTTGGCGTCATACCCCTGAATTAATCCTCATGACAGGTGTATCTCAGAATTGTGGCTTATCAACAGTCACTTCATATTCAAAACGTGCCAGAGCGCTGTGTTACATGCACAAATGTAGTAGTCTTATTTCTGTTGCCCTCGAAACACATGTGGGTCGCATATGATGGCAGTTTCACACCTCTAACGAAAGCCAACTACTGGAGTCCATACTTGATAGCGAATGGACTGTTCAGGTTTCTTTTTTGAGGCGTTGAAGCATTCATTCCCATTGTTGAACATGGAGCCTACTTTTGACTCGGTTCTTTGTAAGATCTTCTGTAGATGCGTGAGTAGAGGTATTCTAATGGACCATCTAATGTTGCTAATATGGTTGCAGATTTGTTGTGATATCGGTGTGAACATTTTAAACGCGCAACTCTCTCACGGTCTTCGCCTGGAGGGTCCTCTCCTTTTCCTTCTCCCTAAGTATGCGTTTTCTGTCATTCTGGAAATGCTATTGAGAAGCTCTGGAGTTCCCAGAGCACTATATGTTTTTATGCTAAGCGTTGGCCTTATTCATTTCTTCTACATTCTACAGATAGACTATATTGAAACGTGTACTCGTTCGAAGTTGTCTGGTTGTGATTTACCTTGGGCTTTTAAAATATATTTACAAGAATGGACTGGTTGCAACCCTGGTAGATTATCGAGTGTTTCACCAATCTGGATACCGTCGTATCATCAGTTACATATAATGTGTTCGTGAGTATAATAAAGGCTTTTGAGGCGTCATTTATGGTATCGTTTTTTGTAAATCGGAGACCTAGTGAGTGTGCTGTTGGTGTTCTCTCACCGTTGTCTCTACCAAGTTTTCTACCGAATGGACTTCATGTTCGAAAGCTCTGATTTTGCAACCGTTAACGAAGATTTTAACAGTCCAGGGGTTAGACGCTTACACAATATGTCGATTGCACATTCAATGCGCTCCCGCTAATTGGCAGGAGTTGCAAAGCCTGGAGTGATTTCGGGTTGTGAAACGTTTAGTTACTCCACTGATTTAGGTTGGTAAGTGTTGTCTGTCAGATTGGGGGTTACACAGTGCTCACCCTCTCCTCATAACAGTGCACCGCAGTGTGGCACACATGTATCCTTCAGGCTGTTCCATTATTTTAGGTTGATCATTATTTGCCACTTCGATTTTTTTTACTGGGCTGAGCATTAGCTCGTGTCACGTTACCCATGAAGACGGCTCAAAGCTGGAACTTGGTTTGACTATTTATTCGTTCATATACGTGTTTGTGCGATATAAAATTGATCATTGATATGATTTATCTTGGTATTTCCAAAGCTTTTGATAAAGTTAATCATTCCTTCTTGCTACGCAAACTTCATGGTTACGGTCTCCATGAGCGCCTGTTGTAGTAGCTTAAGGATTATGTAACTGAACGTAGTTTCGATGTCAAGGTGAGTGCTCAGCCTAGTTACCTGCAAACGGCGGTATTTCGGAGTGATCCATCTTAAGACCTCTGTTGCTTATGTTTTTCACTTTTAAACTACACAACATCGTCAGATCTCCCATGCTGTTGTACGTCGACGGTACAAGGCGGACGGGTTGTAAAGTGTCCGGAAAGTGTTAAAACCCTAGTTAGGTCCCTTCCCGCCTTTTCTCTTTTCTCTTTCTGCACAGGGTTTGCTTTTTTTCCTTTGTGGTTGTGTGGCAGTTAAGCATCAGTGTGAACCACTGATGTATTGCTGTCTATGATGAAGACGAGTTGTTTAAATCAATGGTCTATGGAAGACTTACCGTTCAACGTCAACATATGAAAAGTCAATACTTGCACGACATACCACCTTGTGACATTAGGTTTCTCGTAACAATATGTGGACGAGACCTAGAGACCCTAGTGACAGACACCTTAAATCTATTTACAGATTGTACGGCGGGGATAAAAAAAAACAAGTGACATTGCACCTCTTGAGAAAACACTACTGAACCTTTCTGCTCCACACTGTTTCCAACCATGTTCGTCTCTATAGTCTGGCCACATCTGAGAGCGAGCATACAGACCTGTCGTTCTTATCATTAGAAGATTTGCCACTTGTCCGAAACGCTTAGAAAAGGGCCGTTGTAGGAGTTATGGGGCTCAGGAAAACTCCTTACTTCTCAATGAACTACAGACACCTCAACGGTAACTTAATTTTCATCCACAAAATACTCCACACCTCTAGATAATTCACTGGCAGATCTCCCACTAACCAAAGATTTCTACGGCAAAACGAGTTTGGGGAGCTAAATCTCTATATACTCCCCCACCAAAATCAATGATTTCTATGTTTGATTAACTGGTGGCACATTTCCCCGCGTGAAGGAGCACTCGCCGGGCCTAAATTGTGGGAGGAACTTCGGAAAACTGACTCAGGCTTTACAATGCGACATTTATGATGGATGGTTACATTGTATCTGCGCTCCCATCACCACTGAACTGTACGATTGCTTTAGGAGGAGCTGTTCGAACCGGTTGAAATTTTGTTGTTTAAAGTGTTTCCTTCTCAGGAGTCGCTATCTAAAATTGGAACGAATGTTACATGTATTCCGTCGTATCCAAAGCTGTGTAGCATACCAGCAGAGGTGGTCGCGGAACCGCTGCCGGGTGTGGGTGCCTCAGCTCTTTCTGGATCGACATTCGCTGATTTAGTTGCGAGAGTCCCAGAGGATGTGGTTGCGAGAGTCCCGAAAGATGTAGCTGCGAGGGTCCCGGAGTATATGGTTGTGAGAGCTTTGGAAGACCTAGCTACACCGAGTAAGAAGAAAACCGGATGTGGACACCAGCAGAAGAGTAAATCAAAGATAGCCGCATCCACCACCAGACCCGAAGCCGCAGAGATTAGCTATGTCCCAAATGACCATGCAGAACCCCCCATAGTCACTCGGGAGGAGGAAACTCGACCGAGATCTAACAAAGTGTACTCACCACGCGACTAATGCGTGGTAGTATTCAGCCTTCCTTAGACTACCACTCAAACGTCTCACTCACAGATAGATTACGATATTGCTGCCTTTCGTGATTTGCTAATTTAGATATTCACAATTGAAGAGGAACCTCTAGCTGCGTTAAGTGCTGTACGTGCAGCGTTTTGCCTTTGCCTGAAGGCGGATGATATTAGTGTGTCATGGAGGCCACTTAAAGTTGTTCTGAGAACTGCATCAGAAACTCGTCTGTCCCTGCAGCGGCCGTCAAAATGGCGCTATGCACGTGCGCATAACGAGAGACCTGGCCCAGAGGATCGTGAAGGCGGCTCCAAAGGA
Organism: Paragonimus skrjabini miyazakii; assembly: GCA_014338405.1. Classification (NCBI taxonomy): domain Eukaryota; kingdom Metazoa; phylum Platyhelminthes; class Trematoda; order Plagiorchiida; family Troglotrematidae; genus Paragonimus; species Paragonimus skrjabini miyazakii. The sequence continues at coordinate 22,538 of JTDE01021733.1, read as the reverse complement.
ACTGTGTGATAGAAGAGATAAAGGGGAGTCCGACCTGTTCATCCAGAATTTTCAGGTCAAGCAAAGGAGGCCTCAGGTGTGATGGAAACCTTTTGTGTTACCCTTGTCCCCCTTGAAGTGGAGGAGTGGCAGAGTTTCCGTCAATACCTCCCGCCACTCTCCCTCCCAGAGTCAGTGAAGCAAGCTTAGATCGGACGAGAGTGATACACTCGAACTTTCGGAGTCTCCTAAACAAGATGGATGAGGTAGGGAAGTGGGTTAGATGTAATAACCCTGCAGTTATGTCCTTTACTGAGACGTGGTTGTCAGAGTAAGTTATGGACGCTGAAATTTCCTTCCCTAGATACTCCTTTTTCCGCTCGGACCGCTCTAGTGTTAGTGGTCGACAAACAGGGCGAGTTATGCCTTTTATTCGTGCTAGCCAAAGCCGACACTGATGCTGTGATGCAAAGTAAAGTTAATGCCGAACGGCTCCACCATGTTCGGTGTTATATATTGCTCTCCTGGATCGTTTCCAGCTCAACTGCTAGATGGTCTAAGGATTTTTGGAGCAAATTACCACTGCTTGATATTGGGAAACTTCGAAAAACCTAACACCAGTTGGAGATCACAAGCATGTACCAGTGGTTCAGATCGTTTTTCTGAGTCACTGTTTCGGCTGGTCGTTGACAAGCTGTGCTTGTACCAACACGTGGGTGCTCCCACGCGGTTGCAGGCCGAATGCCGCTCCAAGTTGGATTTAGTATCCTCCGCACTAGAGTCCGACATCAATCGCGTAGACATTTTGTCTTCAATAGGGAGAAGTGACCATGCGCTATTGGACATATGTTGGGCAAGAGGCGAACTGCGGGCAACACCCACCCAGGTTCGACGGAATATCTGGAGAATTCCTTTCAGAGAAGCGAAGGAGGCCGCGCGTACCTTCGACTGGGGCGGCAGCATGATCTAGGTTGGTGATCACTGGTGCTAAATTAGAGACAACCTGCTGGCTGTCGTGTTACGGATTACACCGATGTTTCGTAGTCGCCCCCAGTCTAAAGGGTCACTGTGGTTCGATGTTGAATTGCTTGACATCCTCAGGCACAGACACTGGCAGTGAATGTGCTACCCGGCTGGTCATGTTTCCTACAATTCTTACCGAAAAACACGGAATACATGTACTACCATGAAACTGAGAAAGCGTCAGCAGTAGGAGGAAAGGCTGGCCGCGGAATCGACTGCAGCACCTAAGAGGTTCTGGGCGTACATCCAACGACGCACCAGAATCAAGACGCAAATCCCGGCATTGATGGATCGGCATGAAAACGAACTTATTGCCGACTCAAACAAGGCTCAGCTAATGGCTCAACATTACGCTTCGATTCATTCCCAAGATAATGCGTAGGCTGCCTTGCTCGATGATACTAGACCATGTCTTGTCGAAGTGTTATTTATCGTTGGTGAAGTGGAACGCGAACTGAGGTTGACTGATATCATTAAATCTCTTTGCCCTGACACCATCCATCCTTTGTTGCTACGTGAACTGACAGTGGAATTATCCGTACCCTTGACGGACATGTATCTGAAGGAAGGCAAACTGCCAGGGGAATGGAAACAAGCAGTGATTGCGCCTATGTGCAAGGAAGGAGGACGGTCGAAAGCTGTCAACTACCGACCAGTATGCTTAACTTGCGTTCTTGGCAAAGTGACAGAGCGGCTGATAACCCGTCGTCTTCAGCAGCATTGGGACCAACTCTCGGTCCTCAGTAAGAGACAGCATGGATTCCGGAGAGGGCGATCCTGTTTAACAAACCTCCTGCTTGTCAGAAAGCTGATGGCAAGACTCTGGACGTGATGTTTCTCGATTTCAGCAAGGCTTTCGACCGGGCGTCACGTAACCATTTGTTCACTAAGCTGTTAACGTACGCTGTAAGCTAGCAGACTTCCTCCATGATAGATCATTCGCTGTCAGGGTCAACCGACACATCTGAATGGCTTCCTGCCTCAGGTGGTGTGCCACAAGGGTTAGTGCTCGGGCCCTTGCTGTTTCTGGTCTTCATCAATGATCTGTTGGACCAGTTGCAGTCGCCTGTCCTCGTCTTCGCGGATGACATGAAAGTATGGAGGACAGTCTCTTCAGACGAGGATAGCGATATATTGCAACAAGACTTAGATACGATTTCAACATGGACAGTGCAATGGGGCTTGCCCCTAAACCCGAAAAAAGCTCCTTCATGCACCTTAAATGCATCTGGATGTCAAGGCACACCATGTTAGAAGTCACCTGTTAACACAGTGTAATACAGAACGTGACCTCGGGGTGTAGGTGTCATCATCATCATCATAGACAGCAATACATCAATGGTTCACACCGATACTTAACTGTCACACAACCATGAAGAAGAAGAAACAAACCTTGTAGATGTCACACCCTCGAAACGCAGGCTAACACAACACAAGCTTGCGTTAAAGCCAGGATAATGCTTGGGGATATCCGTCGATCCTTTGCTAAAGTGTCCGAGACTAGAGTACGGCCACTCCGCAGTGTTTCCTTGTACACAAACAGGTATCTCAACTTGAAGGAGTACAGAGGGCAGCCACACGCATGATTGGTGGGATGAGAGGTCTCCCCTATAACCGGTGGCTGGAGTACCTGAACATGTTACAGGCGGCTCCACGGTGACCTTATTGTGATACGCCGCAGTTTGCGAAATGACATGGGTGAGGAGCCCAAAGCAGACTTCGCTCTCTGAAACAAGCACATATTCCGGAGTAATTCACTCACGATTCTCAATCTACGATCGGGACGATTTCACGTCGTATTTTGACTGTCACGGTGGGCCGTCAATAGTTGGAATGCGCTATCAGCGCAGGTGATGATAGCATCCAATGATGTGGCCTCTAAGTGGCTACTAGGTATGCATATGGTAGCGCGCTGGAAGAAGGAAGTTTGTTGACGCCATGCTTATTTCGGTGTCAAAAAGCCCATTGAAGAGGCTCACAGTCGGCGACTCCTGCTTTCTATCAATGAACGCGTAAGGGGCCACACGTTGAAGTTGGATTAGGAAATGATTCGGTTACTGTGGTTCACAGTTATGGTCGGTTCACACCACGACATATTTCCAAACTCTGTGATCAGTTGAGACTTTCACTATCCTATTCTATCGACACGCACGTGGGAGACAACCCACATTACCATTTTTTTAGTCATCCTTCTAGTCCACCTCTACACGTCTCTGAGTGTTCATATCTGACGGTGTGTCTTTTCAGTGCGTTACGAAGTTCATGGCTACTAAGATTGCACACCAGTTGCTTTACTGAAACCTCATTTGATTCTTCTTTTCACTTTTTATTTACATCTGTAAATTGTTTAACATAGTTCTTCTGCGACTAACACATGGACGGGAACGCATAAGCGAAAATCTTTCTCTCTCCTTTAACAGTTTTCAAACCTGCTCGTATCTGACAAAAAATCGCTCCCTAAATGACTGTATTCTGTAGAGGAAGTGAACAGAACACAGTCACAGGTAATATACTAGACGGAGATATCTAAGGTGGGAAGATCTATCGCGCAATCCAGCTACCTTAGTATCTTCAGTATGCGCTGATCACACAACTCAGTATTTGCGTTATTTGGTCTATATCGGATCGGATTATCACTAGAATGGTAACTCTATTCTGTAACGTTCATGCTTTTGGAGTTTTCATACGAATAGACAACTGGGCTATCGGTATCTGGTTTTCGACAGACCACTATCGTTTACGACTAGGTTGAATTTGCTCAGGCAAGCAACCGGGATGTTTTGATCTGGGATGCCGTGACGGCTAATTCCAGTGCTATTATATCTTGTTCAACCTTCACTGTACTGTGCAGGAACTGAAAACTGCTAGTGTCGCTCAGGGAGTGACTGAATTCGTTTTTTTTTATAGCCCTCATGAACACTCGGTACCTTCTAGTAGTTGTCTTTTTCATGTTTCCATTTCCATGGGTCCATGCTTTTCTTCCATGCCTTTCAGTTCGTTTGGTGCACGTTTGGACAGGCTTTCTGTCTGTTTTCGGTGCCTATAAAAGTTTCCATCTGAGCCATCCGAATCTCCTCATTCCAGTAGCTCACAGGAGCTGATTCTTGTGTGAACACTATCCTGCAATCGGTACTCACTTAAGTCACCAGTATTGCCGCACAATAAGCCTACTTGAAGTGGACGTATTCACTGTGTATTCCATTCACAATTGAGCACCATTCCTTTCTTTCTTTTTTAGAACTCTGTTATTCTTGTAAGGAGAGTAATGTTTTTAGTTCTGTGTGTACACGCATGCATGCTGTTCATTAGTGTCTCGCCACACTGCATACGAGCCAAGCGTTCAGGCTTGCGTTGTGGCACACCGTCTGAATCCTCTATGGGTGGTTAGACTTATCCTCACTTTTCATCGACATTTTCTGTCCTTCGTTACGTTGATTATTTTGAAGGCAGTCTGAAAATATCTTGTGCGTATTGTTTTACTATTTTAATTGCTAATTCTCCGTATACAGTCTTAAGTTCTCAACCGTTGTTGGTACTGTTCGCTGGATGGGTCGTCCTCCCTCGTCTTTAACGTGCGGAACAGTAACGTAGCTTTTTCATCATTTTCTCTATACAGGTTGTGGATTGGGTGCATTGTGACTTTTGTAATCGTTGGGTTCATTGGAACGGTTCGTGTAGCGAAGGTGCTGTAATTGGTAACAATGCCTTCATGTGTATTGTCTGCCGCCACAACGGAACGACCGGAACTAGGCAGCAAGACCAATGTGCTGTTATATCTGCCGTCACAACTTGTAATTCGTCCACGCCGTTAGCTCACCAGTCCACGGATCCGCCGACCTCGAGTGTTGGCGTGTAATGGAAGCTAACAGTCGAGGCCCCCTGATGTTTCTGTATAAAATCAACTTTTTCTTATTGCTTCTCAGATTTTTCTACTGCTTTGTTCAGAAGGTTTCGTTGCTCTCCCTTGTCGCGGTGGTCAATGCGTTGTACCACATTTGTATAGTTCACCCCCACCCATGTTCTCAGGCTTTACATTTTTATTGCCGCCGATATGTTGTTGTTTTGAGATTAGAAACATTTGGTCCACTTCCAGCCTCCCTGTTACCTTGCGTGTGATGCTAGTTTCTGCGTTTTTGTGTGTTCCCATTTTGTGCAGTTTGTACTGACACTCAGTAGCCTTTTTCTTTCATGCTCCATTCCCTGTTGAATCGCTTTGTTTTTGCCCTATTTTACAATGGCTGTGTCAAATACATTTGTACTGTTCCTTGCTATCCTTCCCTTTGAATTCATTTTCATTGAAACGCAGGTTGCTATAAACCAAGGATTACCGGTCGGAATCCGTCGTATGTAGTTTCTTAGCATTTATTCTTGTTTGTTATACTGTGCAATGATGTGAACCACATTTTCAACCTTTAGAAGCAGCTTACTATCAGGGTTATTTACTAACGCCCTATTACAGTATAGTTCTGTGGACCTGAACAGGATTGTATAGAAGACAGTACCATGATGTCGGGTCACGACATTTCTTATGGGTCATCGCTGAAAGCTAACCCAGTTCTTCAGCTTGCACTGGTAGGGCGTAGAAATGTGTCCTACTCACTGCCGTCTGCTTGTGGGTAGTGAAATGTTGGTGTCCTTCCCACGGTATGGAAGACTGAAGTTGTACCGTGTACTTGTTACCTTTCACCAATGTTCACCGGGCTCAAGAAATCTGTAGCAACGGCAGAAAAATGAGTCTTATCTCAATCGCAGAGGTTATTGACGAAGAGCAGGTACGGAATTTCCATTGCGCACATAACGTCGATTATGAAGGGGTTTTAATCTGTCGCGAATGCAACGCAGAACACTTCGAAACAGATGGCTGGGTAATGTTTGTCTTCAGCATCTCAGTTTCCACTTCCTTTTCCGACTTACCTGAGCCTTCTAAACGGTAACCGTCATTTTCAAGAATGTTCGGGAGTTAATGTACAACTTCAGAGGCGTTAGCTTTGTTTCTTCGGATCTCAGAGCTTTCACTTATCTGGCGTTAAGTCATTAGACTTATAATAAAACATTTCTGCAGGAGGGGCAGAATTTGTACCTTCTTGAATGTATCGTTAGTAACTGCAAGAAATTTTAAGTAATCGACGTTCATGTAAGCGGTCAAAGAATAGTTTAATTTCCTGACATGGTCTTCGGGGTGTCCAGCAAATGTGTTGTGCTTTTTGTGTGAGGATTTATCCGTACTTATGTTGGATGTTCAACACATCTGGTGGTTCAACTTACACCAAGTGGTGTGCGTCACGTTCCGTGTATCATGAATCTCATGTTTTTGAGGCATAGCGTCTTTGGGATACCAAGCTGACTGAAATTGAGTTCAGGCTTGACTTGTTCTTGCTTAATCGACAGCCTATCTGGTAATTCAGTTTGTACATGAGGGAGAAAGCTCTTTGCTTATGCACTGGTCAGAAAGTGACTTGTTCGGTTTATCCACATGGACAAAACTGTGGACAAGAAGCCCCCGAGACGATATACTGACAAATATACACAGTTGGTTGCATCCAAGAGTGGGCTATGGGGTTAGTAAGGGAATTCATAGTGTAGTTTTTCTCTCGCATGTGCCGGTCCGGTAAAGCCTTACAATTCGTGTAATCACGGAGCTGCTGGGCATTGTGTCTCAATGTAGACAGATCCTAATCGCACTGCAGCTCCTCGTACACAGTAGACCAATCTGTCAGTTTTGTGAATTCGTTTATTTGCGGTTATTGGACGGAATTATGTCAATGGATGACCGGCACATTGGGGGGGGGGGGTTGTGGGCGAGGATTGAGTCATTACTCAAGCGGTTGAACGCGCTATTGCTAACCTCATAGCTCCTCCATAGGCCTTCGTTTTAGTCGATTTTCAAAAGATTAAGACAACAGACCAGTGTTTACATCCGGATATGGGCGGATTATGAAACCGAATTTCGTGGGGAAGTCCTCAGGATAACATCTTCCGCTGATTCGTTCCGAGAGATTTAGTATCGCTTGTGTTTTCTAGCCGTTGGAGCATAATTCGTTGGCAAACTTCAATGGCGTGTCGCTGGACTTTTCAAGTTTCGTTCTTGTTTGGCGTGGCGGGAGTTATAATTCTGGAAGTAGCAATGGTGTGCATTGCTGGTAAGCTGTAACAAGAGCGAAACTCGAGCATAGTGCGTCTCTAAAGGGAATGACTGAAAAGTCTATGGGGATGGGACAGCTACGATCGCTTTTGAATGATGTTCAGTATGTACTACCCAAAATCCCCTAATCAGCAGTGATTAGTTTTTTTGCAAATCTGGCACTCAGTACAGCTATAATGACAGACGACCTATTTATGTCCGAGTTGAACGGACTGACACTGCTACTAATTGAAACTACTCATATAACTTGGCTTCACTTGATGGGTGCACCCCATGTCATCAATGACACCACCTAGTTAGCGTGAACAACAATATTTTCGAGTGCACGACGCAGGCAACTATTGCTCTTACTGTTACCGGATGCCTTCATAATCAGCCTAAACAGTTCATGGGGCGAAAGGGTTTCGTTCACGGTGCACACTCGACCACGGTTATTTCTGCTATCTTAATGTGGATGCCTGAATGACATTCGACTACACTCATCAGGGCGCCTTTCGTTCCACTGCATTCGATGTCATCGTTATGTTCTCGTTTTTCACTAAATGGTAATCGATCAACATAAGAAGTGCATCATCTGGCGGCATGCGATTTCGCCAGTTGACCACTAATTTTTGGACATGGAGGATGCTCTGATTGTAATCCGTGACTGGAATCTAGTCAGAATTTGCACATCTTTATTTCTCTGAAGAATTGAGAGCAGTAACTAGTAGTTGGTAAACAGAATGAAACGTCGTCCATATAATAGAATCTTTCGACAGTTATTTACGGAAAGATTGGTGACTATACAGTATAATTCATCCTTGAATTTGTTGACGACTTGGTAGCACTTTCAGCCGTCATCTGGGTTGTTGGTCATGGCATCGTAGTAGCATTCTGTAACTTTGGGCTGTTTCGGTTGAGTTTATCGTTATTATAAAGGCTATTGTATGCTATCCCAGCTCGTATTTGTTCGTCGGTAACTCTGTCACCTTCGTAAAACAAAATCTAGAATGCAGGATTTTTTAATTGAAATTAGGAGTTTGCTCCGGAGGTTTATTGAAAAAATGTTCCGGGATATCTGAAACTATTCGTTAGGTCGAACCACTTATCAAGAATTTAAGGAATACTATGCCATATGTAAATAATAGATGTTTATATTGTTGATGAGTAGTCGAATATTTTGATTGTTACCATACAAATGTTGCTCACCATTACTCGTGTCATTTCCACGAACTCCTTGCTCCTCAAAAGATTACATTCGGGGTTTGCTTTCGTTACAGCGCATCAATAGTGTATATTCTTTACCAACTGCACATGCTTATAAGATGACCGTGCTTAGAGCTACGTCAATGATTTCACACAGCAGCATCGTTTGCAAACGTTAATGAGCAGTGTTAAGGTGAACAGATAAATATTTTCGCATATTCACATGTAATCAGGATCATACTTATGGGTTTTACAGTGCCAAACAGTGGTCACGGATCAGTGCAATCGGGGAAGACAAATAACCATCCGCCATAAATTATAAATAAATTCCGTTGGAATAAACCTCGACATTTTAGTTAATGAATTGTTAGCGTGTACCTGTCATTAAACAGGGAACAGTCTACAGATCATAAACTCGGATCTTACAACTGATAGAAGACCTTATCTAGATCGACAATTTGTGTGACAAACATGTTGACATAAATTGCCGTTTTGCTGGAGTTTTAAAGTCTTTTCCAAACTGAATGATTATCAGCACCAACCTGACGATCAAACCAACTTGTGGAAAATGCTGTCCGACTAACAACAGAAACAAGTGACACACAATAATAATTGGTACATATACCTCGAAGTATGCCGCCAGCCTACCAGTTTGATTTCGCTGAGAAGCTATTTTAACTTACAACTGTTTTCAGGAGGTCGTTACAAACAGTATATGAACTTGGAATTACGGTTTCGCTGGATGTATCATCCCGTTAATGCTTACGGTTGTCGGCCGGACAGAATATCCGTTTGAAAATGGGTGAGAATCGCGTATTGTTGCGGAATCTTAAGAAAAAAACTGTCCAAGAATACTGCGTGAATTCTTGCCGAATTAACACACTATATTTTATAAAAAGGATGACACGTGACAACCTTAGTATTTATCACAAATCTACGTTTCAACCGGGAGGCAATATTCATCAATTCCAATTTTTCTAGGAAAGCCTACCAAAAGATTGTTTTACGGACTACCCTAACTTTTTAGCGTATCTGAAACTGAAAATGATTCGAACGATTAAACAAGCACATAAGAAATTTTATAAACGATCAGCCAAAAATAATTTTAGACCGCCGTATGATCCTGCTTTTGCATTCTACTCAGTGGTACCGATGAGTAGTATGACATTAATATAAAAGAACCGTTCACGTTGAAGACAGTAGCAATTTTCATCCCAGAAAACGAGAATGAGAGAAGAAATGCATTCGAGCTGTGCTGAACGTTTGATCGAATGTATACATGCGTTTCAACTGATAACGAATGCACAGACGTGCATATATATATATATATATATATATATATATATATATATATATATATATATTCGAAAACAGGCTATCAGAACTTCACATTCAATGCGGAATCGCAGGTTTTATTCAATCTGTTGAATGTCATTTTGGTATGCTGCTACGTAATGAAGAATTGAGTATATCATCATGTCATCGTGGATTAAGCCGCCCAGTCGCCATTTGAATTGGATGCTAACGTGAACATTCATTCCCTATGTTTACATTCCAGCATCGTATTCTCTAGTCAACTCAACGACAGAGGCCTCTCAAAATTCACCACACGTTACCCTGTTGTTTTACAGCAGAGTACATCGCTGGATAAAACAGGGATAGGACAGTTTGCAGCACCCAGGTGGCGCGCATCATATACGTAAATAAAATGAACTGTTTTCGCTTAATCTGGCTACACATTCCTATGTATGCAGTCGCTGAATTTTCAACCATCCAGAACTAATAAACTAAACACTTCATCACAGAACAGCGCAAACATAAGTGACTTTTTATTATCGACGTTTCGAAATTTTTTCAGGCTATGTGAACAGATAAAAAATTGAAGGAATAACTGTAACTGTCTTTAATTAATGTTGCAAGATACGAGCTGTTCAAAAATAATGACGTGAACAAACGCATCCATACAAGGTCAACCAATGATTAACAGAACGCCACAATCACACAGTGTCGACCACTAGAACAAATTGGAATGTCAGCACAATGATTAATCAGAATGGCACTCAAGTGCAGTGTTAGGATTATTATAATGAGCCCCTGAGTAAAACAAGTTGATGCATGTGTCACCTGTCGAAACAAAAAGCCATAAGTAGAGTCAAGCCAACCAACAGGAAAGTCAAACCTTCGGAGTCAATTAAATTTCTTCTTACTGCTGCATCTTGTCTAACCCACGTAAACGCAATTTAACGGAGGTCTGTTTTTGCTAAAGTTGTCGACTTTTTGCTCCCATCTCGTAAAGTGATACACTTTCAAGGGGTTGCTCCAGGAGGTGACCAGTGGAAAAGGTTTTGTGCCGGAGCTAAGTTGCTGGTAATCCTCGACTGGGGCTGATGACCGTAGGCAGGATTTTTCGTTCGGGTTCCGGAGTAAAAGCAACTGAATAGTTGCCAGGGGTTTTACAGCGTTAAGCCACTAAATAACTCGAAAAACACCTAATCATTATCTAACTGTGGCTATGCGTATGAGTCGCGCTTTGGCAATACCAGCTACTTTCGTTTGCACACTAAGGACTTAGAACCACACAACTGTGAGTGCTGTGGTACATAGATTTATTCGTCTGCTTGAAATGATTCATACAAATAACATCACCAGACAATGAAACTCTTTGGACTTCACTTGCAACTTTCACTGTACAGCAGCCATGTTTTGACGCACAAAGAAGATAGGGCACTCACCAGGTGCCGGAATTTATTTAGACGCGGGTGTGAGGGCAAGTCAGTATTCGATCGCCCCTTCTCTGGACAACCAACCGTAACAGCTGAACCTTAGTTTAAAGCAACTTAACCATTCCCCAATGAGTTCCGTCCACAAGCCAGCGCAATGGCCTCCCGTTCGTATGGACTTGCTTGGCGTGCGTTTTCTTCTACCTCAAACTGTCAATTATTGACTTTGCTCTATCAGGGACATAGTCTTTAGCTTTACGAATTTTTACTCCTTGATCAAAGAGATGGATGAGGCTGGGATGGATGGGTTTATTAATCTCCGTGTGCTATGCACCGCTATTGCCTTCTCTGGAACTTGATTGCATCAACCTCTTGGCAAACTTTCTACCTGCTGATCGAGTCTGTAATCTTCGCCTGACGCGGTATATTCAGCATTTATTTATTCACACTCCTTACGAGCCTAAACAGATGGTAATGTGGTTCAAAGCGTTGCTGAACACATAAACTAAATTGAAAGTTCAGCAGTTCTACAGCACGCTACGATTTCAGATAACGTTCCTAACCAGCGACTGAAACAGCCATGTGAACTCAAACCGGACAGGAGACATCTGACTATTTTACTCAGTGAAACAGCCAGGGTCATCATATTTTATGTCTACCCCTTTGTCTGACCAACTCATGATTTACCTAGCTCTTTGTGGTCTCGGCAACTAACACCCACCTTGACAACCGCTCGGCTGCCACACGGGGCACGTGACCCAACCTTCTCAGACTGTACATTTTATTAGTGGATCAATTTATCGTGTATCTAGAGTACTTTGAAACACTCACTGACAAACCTTCGCTTTGTTTACAGGATCATCTTGTTTGATATGGGCTAACTGAGAGACAACGATCGACAAACATTACCAGCAAATTTGCATGTTTGGTTCTGCACTATAATTTATATATGCCCTTCCGTACTACGACAACTGGACAAAGATTAACAAAGACACCATTTTCTTTCAAATTTAGATTTATATCCCACCTGACAAAATTACAGGCTGGAAAGACAGTTTATCCTAGTAGGTGAAGCAGCTCAATGCTCATAACGAACTGGGTGTAACGGTGTTACCTGCGTGCCTCCTGTCAGTAGCATCAAACCCAGATAGAAGCTCTGTGAAGGAGTAATGTGACCGGGTCTCTGGTTCAGCCTGCTGACTCGTTCAAACTGTGCACTGTAGCAATTGCACCCACTGAAACGGCTTCTGCACCGAATTGCATCACCCTGATTAACTTGTAATAAGCAGGTAACAACTCCGCTGCGTACTTTGGTCTTCCTCCGGCAACACTATTGTTTTCTTTGACAATTGGTCATTCCCAAACCCCACTACACCCAATATTCCCCTCTACAAGTCGTTCTGACTTGTAGCTTCTTATCTTATCCCAGGCATTGGTGAATGTATTCTGTAGCTGTCTGGTGGCTCTTCAGTGAGGTAGGCTCAACCTTTTCACTATAAGTTGGCTTCTTCTGGTGCAACAATATTTTAATTCCAAACAACTCACTGGGATACACTCTGTAATGCTCTGTGCTGAAGAACTACTCGATAAATCGCATATCCAAACCGCAACACAACTGAAGATCTAACAAGGGACCATTCCAAACACTGCGTTGAAATGCCATATCAAGATTAGGTGAACAGTTTCAATGTTATACCTTACGTTATTCGCCAAGTTCATTGTTAGGAATTACACTAATTAGCTTACAGTCTGTGACTTTGCATATACCCTTATGATAAACCAATGACAGACTAATTTCTCTTAATACTGGTGTACATCTATAAATGCGAATTGTCTCATGAATAACAACTGTTTACTGCAACCACTCCGAGATCTTGATAACATTTATGTGGGAGGTTTCAATCCAAGTACGATTTCCAGGGTGTTTGAGGTCCCTAATTTCGAGTATTACATGTTCATTCTTTTTTACGTCTTCACGACCACTCAATGTCCAAAGTCTGCTGTTGTGTCCAATCGAATGCCAGTGAGCAATGCAGTTGGCCAATCAGATTGTTCCGACCTTCAAGCGATCGATGACACATGCGGGCAGCGGCTCCCCGTGCTGTGAGGACTGACAGTTTTCCGTAACGTATCGTGAATCGGTTGCCCTAATAAAGCTTACTTACTACTGGTATTTTCCGTCGTTCTTGAATACAACGATTGGCGTCGCTCGATCAAACCTGCATTATATCAAATTCACTACAAGCCCCGGATTTATTTTGGACCGATCCTACCGTGCAACCTTCGGTTGAAAAATGGACGTCATGGAAATCAACATTCATCGATTACGTGGAAATTTTGCCAATTTTCAACTGTGAGATCAAACTGACTGAGGATCACAAGTTGAAGTTACTGAGATTGAGATTGGGAGACGAAGGTAGACGGTTGTTCGATGCCCTAAACCTACAGTCGAAAGTTACGTTTTCGGATGTGCTAGCTGATCTCGATAAACATTGAGGATTACGAATGAATACTTATACTTCACGGTTCAAATTCTCGTCGTTACGTCGAGCGGCAGGAGAAGATTTGAACGGATTTATTTCTGAATTGCTTTGTTCAGTCCACCAATGTGAGTACGGTACGGTGCCGCAAAAGAGAATTGAGGAAGTTCTTCTGATACAACAGTTGATTTCTGGCGTTCATGGCTCAAGTATTCGAAAGACACTATTGGTCGAGAATTTAGTGAAGCTTACATAGGAGAGGGCCTGCGATCTGGCAAGGGCCAAGGTTCAGGTGGATGATCAAAATAAATTGTTTTCTACGATATCCCAATCTGCGGCGATTTCTCGTATGAAAGAAACAACGGGTTTCTGTTTGCTACCGGCGCGGAAGTCCAAAACACAAGGCTAATTGCAACAAATGCCCCGCAATCAACGCTACATGCTGATTATGTAATAAACCTGTTCACTTTGCGCGAGCTTGTCGCTCCAAATCAGTTGCTGCTATCACGGAAACGTTGGAAGATGTCGAGCTAAAGGAATGTTCGGGAAGTGAACATATTCTTTCGGTCCATGAGGAAAAACCGCAACCTTCATCGAATGCCTGTGAACTCCGTCTTCCAATCGCTGACGTACGTACTGTGTTTTTTGTAGTTGGTGCTAGAACGATTTCGTTGTGCATGGAAAAGGATTCAGCTTCGCCAGTTACAATTGTACCCCTGGATTTTTATACAAATTACATGGTGACTTTACCAATATCACCTTCTTCGTATACGTTCAGAAGTTATTCCAGCAACCCTGTACCGATTAAAGGATTTGTTGCGTTGTCCGCTTTTCTCAACAATACGTCCAAAAGCGAAGTAGCGGTTTACATTTCCTCTACGAATACTAAACCACTGTTAGGAAGGAACACTATGGTCGCCCTCAGAATTGGTCCTGTTATTCACAAGATAATTATTACAAACATTAACGTTTCGGATTCAAAATTGATGTATCCCAAACTCTCTCTTGAGGAAATCGGAAGAATTCCAGTTGGTATGCACCAGATATGTTTGAAACCCAACGCTGTACCGTTGGCAATTGCTCAACCTCGTTATGTGCCGTTAGCCAAGCGTGAGTTGATTTCGGATGTCTTGAATAAAATGCTTCACCATGATATAATTGAGAAAATTCAGTGCTCAGAATGGATCCACTCACTCGTGGCGGTTCTCAAGAAGGACGGAACAGTACGCGTTTGTACAGATTTACGTGCCCTGAACAGACACATTATTGTAGAAAAGTTTCCCTTACCCAGATAAACTTATTGTTAAAATGTCGGGTGCAAAGTTCTTATCTAAATTGGATATCAGTTAAGCCTACCATCACATGCCACTTCTACCAGAATCACGACCCCTTACGGCATTTTTAACACAGGATGGTCTATATCAGTACAAAGTCCTTCCTATGGGATTGAGCAGTGCCCCTGCCGCATGGCAAAAGTTCATGACACTTTCATTTTCCGATCTCACTGGATGTGTGGTATACATGGACGATATTTGTGTTTTCGGTAAATCCACAGGTGAACATAATGCGAACTTACACACCGCCGTCAGTCGTCCAAATAAATTGAATCTTCGGTTGAATCTGACAAAATGCCAATTTGCTGTACAAGAAGTCGAGTTCCTAAGCCATACTATATCGAACGCAGGTGTGAAGCCATGTACCAAAAATACATATGCAATTCTGAACTGTCCTAAACCACGAACAAGTGACGAGGTGAGACGATTTTTAGGTCTCTGTAATTATTACCCTCAACATTTTCGTAATTTCGCCACGATCTCGGAACCGCTGCGTGGAACACTCAGGAATGATATTGACTTCGTTTGGGGCAAAGAACAAGAGGCTGCTTACCGGACTATTGGAAATTTGGTTGCTTCGGCACCCATCATGGCTATATTCGATGAGGGCAGTCCTACGTTTTTCTCCACTGATACATCTAATGTTGGTTTAGATGCTGTTCTTCCGCAGCTCCAAGATGGAATGGAAAGGGTGGTGGCGTACGCCTCACGAGCATTATCACCCACTGAAATGAATTACTCCGCAAGAGAGAAAGAAGCTCTAGCTTGTGTGTGGGCATGGGAAAATTGGCAGCTGTATAGAGTTGGTCGTTGCTTTATATTACAAACTGAACACGCTTCCCTTACGTCGTTACTCTATCGGAGAAATAAAGGTCAAAAGTCCATTCGCATTAGCCGATGGTACGCTCGATTACTCAATTACGATTTACAAATGCAGCATGTTTCCGGTACCCCTAATCAGGTAGCAGATGCGCTATCACGTTTACCTGTTGCCACTCAGGGGGAAACTGAAGACATCGATGACGACAGAATGATTTCGTGTTTGAACGACAGATGCACAGAAACGATATCTTTAAAACGTATCCAAGAGCATACTGTGAACGCTTCATTGGTTACAGAAGTTCAGCAGCATGTAATAAACTCCTGGCCCGATCGAAAGCTTCTGGAAGCAGAACTGATTATTTATCATACTATACGGACGAATTAACTGTCGCTAACAAGTGTCTGTTACGTGGGGCTCGCTTTGTGATACCCGAATCTCTCATTGCGGATGTACTTAGAAGTGGACATGAAGGACATCTCTGTATTGTGAGAACCAAGGCACGAATTCGTGAACACTACTGGTGGCCGCGTATGAATTAGAGTGTGGAAACCGCTGTTAGGGATTGTGCGGCTTGCCATCATTCTGATAAGAGTTCAAAACCTATCGTTGCCCCATACAGCCCATCGAATACCCAATGCAACGTTGGATGGAGTTGGCAATAGACATAATGGGCCCGTTTGAAAACGCTCCACAAAACAAAAAGAATGTTCTTGTGGCTCACTTATGTAGAGAAACTTCAACGACTGTCATTATTAACTGGTTACGACATTTGTTCGCTCGATTCATCTTACCGGAGGTGATCGTAGCTGATAATGGACCGCAGTTTCGCAGCTACGAATTCAGTCAGTTTTTGAGTCATCATGATATCCGTCATGTGCGAACTGCTCCATACAACCCTTCGGCTAATGGAATGGTGGAACGCCTGAATCGAACGCTGAAAGAAACGATATAGTCAGCTCGACTGGAAGGTGAATCTTTGGACTCGGCGTTTCTGACATCACTGGCAGCTTGCAGAACCACACCACATACTGCTACAGGTGTGACACTAGCGAAATTAATGTTTGGTAAAGAGATACGAACGAAACTTAATGCGGCGCAAATACAAAGATCGGTAATGAATCAAGAAGAATTGGAGAGGATGGGAAGGTACCAAGAGAGTTACAAAAAAGCAGGAAATCAATGTACAGTTAGCACTTACGTGAGAGTGAAAAAACACAATAAAAAAGTCGAAAGTTCGCTTTCTGCACCGGTGGCAGTGAGAGAAGTGGAAGCTCCAAGAGCCTACATATTGGATAGCAATTCAACGGTCAATGCAAGACGGGTGTGTACTGCGTTAAGGAACACGAAACCTAGAGAATAACCCGCAATCGTTGAGCCGGTAGTAATCGACCAAATTCCACTAACTCAAAGTCTTCCAAGAAGATCGAGACGGACAAAATATCGAACGCTGAAGTACGGAATATCAAACGCGAAGGGCAGAGGTGGTGTTGTGTCCAATCGAATGCCAGTGAGCAATGCAGTTGGCCAATCAGATTGTTCTGACCTTCAAGCGATTGATGACACATGCGGGCAGCGGCTCCCCGTGCTGTGAGGACTGACAGTTTTCCGTAACGTATCGTGAATCGGTTGCCCTAATAAAGCTTACTTACTACTGGTATTTTCCCTCGTTCTTTAATACAACATCTGTGATTCGTTATCTTAACTTTATCAAGGTGTTTGGTTCCTCCAGTGCAGTTAAGTTCTTCCACATAAGCGGATGTTACGGTCCACCTGGGCAGCGTAACGCTCAAACCCTACATGATGTTTGGTAAGGAAACCTTTCACCGTTGATTTTATTCCTGGTGGTAGAAGACGGATTTATCCATGGGGCTGGCCACATGGCCAGTTAAGCGTGCAGCACATAGCGATTGCTTAAGAAAACGGCAGGCTTCTATTAGCGAGGATAAGCAACACATGCCGGAGAAGTTATAACGCATCGAAACTGAACGTGTACCTGCTGTGATGTCGAGTGCTTATTAAGAGTGACTCAGTATGGTAAACAAAGTCCACAAGAAGCGTTAGTGTGAGATATACAGTGACATTTCTATCCACTGTCGGGACCAAGCGTTTCGGATGTTGGACCGGAAAGCCATTTTCAGATACTCACTGTTTACATGCAGTTTAGTGAAAAATTCCTGAACGATGTTGCAGTGATACACAGTGACTGTTCACAACAGTGTCCGATGTCGGTTGGAAAATGTGTCCTCTTGGTTGACAGAGAAATTCCAGCAAATCCGATTCCTCTGGTGTTTTAAAGTGGAAATTGCGGCATTTGCAATACGATAACAGCGATCACGTGAAAGGAGAAAACAAGGTAATTGAGGGGAGAGTAATGTAAAGGTTTAGACAACTGATAGTTAATCAACATGTACAGTAAATCTTACAAACATGAAAATAGTGTGTTTTGAGAGACGGAGAGTGTGACACATCCCACATAACCCACACAGAGTGTTAGAGTGGAAAAAATGTCCAGTAAGCAGGAATGAGTAAATAATGGTACTATTTGTAGATCAGTTTGGTCAGAACAGGTAGGCGGTGTGCATGATTTGAAAGGAGGGGTAGATTCACAAATGGGCTGGGTAGACTGAGTGAGTTAGAAACATCTTGATGGATAATGTCTAACGTAGGTGAACGAGACGTCGTATGATGATCAACTTAAAAAAACTTCAACCTGAATGACGAATTCCATTTCTGTCGACGACGAACTACTTACTTTTGATATCGATCGCTTTGAAAAGACCGTCGTACAGTGGCTTCAATGGCGTCTCAGGCGAGCCAATGAGAACGGAAACAAGAGAGTAAGTGCGCATATTACGGTGAGTGTGTTCGCGCGGCAACGTCTTCCGCGAAATTGAGGGTTAATTTGGCCACATGTAATTCATGAAACGCATGGTATAAGTGGCGTCCGAACTCACAGATGTCCGCGAATCGGACAGAAATTCTCCCGGAGGACAAAGTGTGTGACTGAAAATTAGTTAAGCCGAAGTGCGTTCAAAATCTTCATTTACATACGTTTACAAGTCAAGCAGAACGAAAGACAGGCGGTCGGACAATTTATTACCCATCTATGTAGCTAATAAGGATGGTTTTACTTGGTGGTAGAAACTTTCAACCATTTCATTCGGTAAGAGGTGGTAAGCACTTGTTTTTGTTGTTATCGTTGTCGTTGTTGTTGTTCTGGCGTCCAAAGTCACGGTTCAACTCATGTAACAATTCCTACGTCATTTGAGACTGATGACCAGTAGTGATGATAGCTGGAACGCCGAAATTGCAAATCCGATAAGACTGCATGCAACGATTTCCGTCAACGTATTATTTAAGGGAACAGCAACAAGCCATCTCGTGAATCGGGCTATGCATACCGTAGTGTGTGTATTATGGTCGGAGAGGGAAGTGGGGCCAACAATACACAGGTGGACTTGTTTGAAGGACGTGTCGGGTAAGGCGAACATTCTAGGTCAAGTGATAGTATGGCGATGAATTTTACTACGCTGACAAGCCAAGCACTGCTAGGACCAGTTATGAACATCCTTACGAATGCCTGGCCACACGTAACCTTCAGCAGCAGGTTTCGTTGTGGCGTTTGTGGTAGAGTGTAACAAAGGATAGAGGTGGTTTAAAATGCTTGCTTAAGAATCAAAAGGTCGACGTTTACCAGTAGACAGGTCGCACGTAGTTGAAAAGTCTGACTTGAGTAAAGACAGATCACTTAGTTCCAGAGGGGTGTTGCCACGACTTTGGTGGAGCCTGGATCTTTGTCCGAATATTTCGGTCGGTAATCCTTGTGGATATTTGGTTGGCATGCGAACTTGTCAAGCCGTCCGCATCGAAGGTGCTTGAGCGGTCGACAAAAAAGATGTCACTGGTGAACCGGAAGATAAAAATCCGATTCCTTTTGTGTACTAAAATAGCTGTTTTCGCGGTTAGATTAAGGTATCAACAACCAGGTAAAAATAAAAAAACAAGGCGCCGGAGGATGAAGTAATGTGTTGATTCAAAAAAATGACAAATAGTGCACACACACAATAAGCCTAACGGAATAAAAAACGGTGTGTGGTTAAGGACTGAAACAGTGGCACATTATATATCAACTTCAGCCGTCGAGGTATGGTGTCGACCAATCACAAGAAGCGCATTTATGTTGCCTTGGAAAATATACTCAAGGCTTCATCAAGTTTTAACTCTGATTGATTTACTCACACGAGCGAATACTGCACAGATTTTATCCACTCATTTGTCTTGGAATTTACTGCTTCGATGAGGGGACTCAAGCTTTGGTGATAATTTGCATTTGATTTCAGAATTATACAACAGTAATAGTCAAACATACTAGTCGCCCGCTTGAGTACCCGAGAGTCCCTACTGTGGCAACAACTCAACCCTTACTGTAATCTATTTCCCTGGAAAAATTATCTTCGGATAGGTCTATCCTTCGAAAAGTGAACCAGCTTTTTCATTCGCACCAGTCGTCACTCCAAACTCTTGTACTGCTGTTGATGGCCGACAGGCATTACCACTCATCGAGGCAAAGTAGGCCTTAAACAATGTACTTTAAACTGAGAAGAACCTGGCAAAAGATTTCGAAGAAATCAAATGGGCTTCTTGGCCGAATCGTATCTTCCTATAGATCTGCAGTCATGATAACTAAAAGTTAGCCAATACAGTTGGTCCGAATGCTTACGAGTATCGAAGTGGAACTGACATTGAATTTAGCTATCAGAAGCACTAAAAAGCTTCCTCCAAGTGGTTCACTGTTGTACGGTGACCCATAATACCGCTTTGCTTTTCGTAATTGGATGGTTAGTCAGGTCGCTGCAAACATTTGCAGACTAAACAAGTCTTCCTGAATTAACTGCGCGTTTGCGTACCGATCTTCTGCAAGCTTGATCTGATGATGGTGGACGGTCAACGGTCACTGTTATATGAGGATCAAACATATATAACAACATGATGGATAATCGGATCCCTTAAGCAGAACACGGAAAGTAACAGATAACCGTCACGCACACTAGCAAAAGTGTTAACTTACTAACCTCTGGTCATGAACCACCATGGTTTATGGTTTTCTCTTTCTGCTGATTTCCTACATCTTTTGGACATGTTGCACTACTGGGTTTCAGGCTTCAAAGTTAGGACTCTATATCTTGACGTGTTGCGACACCTACAGACTTCAGACTGGCATATCACAAGAAGGCTGAAGAGCAGTCGT
This sequence comes from Paragonimus skrjabini miyazakii, assembly GCA_014338405.1. NCBI lineage: Eukaryota > Metazoa > Platyhelminthes > Trematoda > Plagiorchiida > Troglotrematidae > Paragonimus > Paragonimus skrjabini miyazakii. The sequence goes on along the minus strand of JTDE01021733.1, from coordinate 1,604 downwards.
TTCAACAGTTATTTGCAGTCTGAGGTGAAGCTGCTGACCGAAGCCAATACCACTGGCGTTCTTGACGGGTCACGCGGTGGAGGGGTTCACCACCCTGTCTTTCAGCGTACTTGAGCTTTCAAGCTCCATCCTGAAACTACCTAATAATTTTCAGGTGAATTGCCATAATCTAAAAGGTAAAACCTGGTTGAGAGCAATAATTATTCAGTAAAGCGTAAGCTAGAAGCTAATGAACCAAATTTCAATCGTGCAGAGTTAGCGGAAAATACTGTGTTCATATTTCTGGCTGGAAAGACCAAGGGTATAAAAAACAGAAAGAATGGAGTAGATATTAAAAATAAGTGAAATGTGCTAAAGGAGCAGTTGATTTCTTGAAAGAACAAGGTGTTGCCAAATCTGGTGCATAGATCACTCTATCCAACCAGCAACGTGTCATCTTTGCCAATCCACGACCAGCCTCCGCATATCACAGGGATAGATCATATTCATGACGTATTCGGTTTTCGAAATTTGAATTGTGTCAGGGTCCAGCTCATTTTTCAAGACCTTGTGACAAATTGCGTTGTCTTGACCAGTGATATATTCCTCGTGTGTCATCGGTATATTGCTGGTTTTTGTTTTGTCGCCTCATGACTGATCCTTTGCTTATCGCCAACTGTAGTAGTTTGTAACTGAATGTCATGTTAGTAGTCTGAGCAAAACCGGTAGAACACGAAAACTGGCAGATTTAAACATTGTTTATTGGAAATCCACGTGATCCGGTCAATAACTAAACTTTAGTAATTTCACACCGCTCCATCAGAAGCGTCCACTATTGAATACACTATTCACACGCGCACGACGAATCTGCTCACAAGACAGTCTTATGGAGGAATTAGAGTTGATCGCGACTGTACTACAGTCGAATGGCTACCCAAAAGGTTCATAGAAAGGCACAGTGAACAGAAACCGCTGTCAGAACCGGCGGTCACTGTATGAAAGAAGAAGATTTGTATAGAATTGCCTTTCAAAGACGATTACGGTATACAACAAACAATGCAAAGTGATAAATTCGAATACATGAATATTTAACGCAGTCGAACTTTGTGTACTAGCTCGAACACAGAAGATGCCGGTACATTCAATCAAGGGCGATTAGCCTGTCAGTGCCACCTCACACTGTATCTACCAGTGCAGTGAATATGAGCGATCGTAATGTGCTACTCATATCACCGCTATTCAGTAGTAGGACCAGAGCATATAGTTTGACATCGTACAAGCCACAGGAAAAATGCAGGAAGAAACATCAGAGTGCAACATCGCCCATAATGGTCCCTGCTACTTAAAGGAACTGAGCATTGACGTCTGCGGCAGCCGAGACGGTCTGGGGTCGAACACCGCGTGGTCTTGTTTAAACGCTTAACCCATGTGTTGGTTTTTCGAATAAACAACCCTTGTGCCATCCGCATTCTTGGATCACAACAATTGGTGCCGTGACCAGGATTGGAGGATGAACATCTCATGGCTTCAGCCGTTCGAGGATGGGGACGTCCGGAGCTTCCTGGAGGACGTCGAGGACGCGGCGGAAACGGTCGGAGTCAAGACCGACCGGGCGAAGCTGGAGT
>JTDE01021732.1:3310-20377 GCA_014338405.1 Paragonimus skrjabini miyazakii | reverse complement strand
CGTTTTCTGAACTTTCTTCAACTTGCACATCTCCTTCTTGGTGCATAGGTAGACCGCCGCTTCTGTGCACTCCAATGTTGGTTTGATGTGTGCGGTGAACATAGTGGTTGCGATTCCGTATGCAAGCCTGCTGAGTGCCCCCAGTACAACACGACCTGATGTGTAGATCCTGTCCATATTGTCTTGCGTCTTGAGTGAGTATTCATCGTCATCATCTTGAGTTCTGCTAAGACAACACACAGATTGCGGCCAATTTCTACTTGCCTCAATCAGCAGTCTGATTATACGCTACCGCCATTCGTTTTTGTCGTTTGTTTGCAATCACCAGTACCTGAGTACGACAAGGAGAAAGCGGCGGTTCAGTGAACGGTGTCTCTGAAATGTCTTGACTTCTGACCGAATGAACTTTTCGTCGTATGCCGAGTAATTTCGTGATTTGGTTGCTATTGGTTTGCAGTTTGGTGCTAAATTTCTAAACGGTGTGAGAGTTTCGATGTGGGCTGCAAGCAAACTGCATAAGGAGAACGGTGGTTTCTTGCTTTAGTTTAAACTTTTTTTAAAAAACACTGAATTCCTTTGATCCAGTTCACCAGTAACGATAGAAGACACGTCGCGAAACAATCAGCGATTGGGTATACACAAAACAAGGACTGTTATCAGTTTGTCTGCCCGGGAACTGATAACAGTTCTTGTTTTGTGTAACCCCAGTCGTTGATTTTTGCTATTGTTGTTGCTATCCGCATGTCCTATATATTCCAACGTTTTACGTGTGTGACTGAAGAGAGTAAACAAAATGCTTAACTTTTCTGTAAGGTTTGAGAAGGTCGTGGCCAAGGATTGCTTTGGCGCAAAGGTTGTGCAGCACAGAAAAGTTGATTTGGTCATAATACCAATTTCCCTAAAGCATACTAACACAACAGTGACCGTGTGTGGTTGGTTAATCTGGTTACAGCCGTGGTTACTGTATTGGACGGCTTCAACTCTGTCGGCATTTCTGGACGACAGAACTTGGGGTGTAACTGTCGGAACTTCCGGTTTCTATTTAATCCTGTAAAAGCTCTTCGTTTACGGATATTACAGTAACAACGTTTGTGAACCAGAACGGAGCCGCCGCGACAATCATAATGGAAAGTAATGGTTTACCAACCGACGTAATGTTTCTGGATGGTATCACCGACCGACATATCTTTTGGTAGTGGCTCATGACCACAAGAGTAGAATTTGTAACTGGTAGCCGCCGGAAAAGAGAGACAGTGCATCGAGCTTTGAAGCTGAGACGGAGAAAAAAAGGGAGCTTTGTGGAACCAGTGAGATTGCTAATAGGTCATCTCGGGAGATCGAGCCTGTTCGAAAGCAGATTTCAGGTCCGTTGAATTGTCCTCCAAGAGCCGTTGATATATGATGCTAGACTGCATTCCGTTGATGGACATGTCTCTAGGAGCGTCAGGTAGATATTGTTCAGCGGCAACGTATCAGAAGTTGCAACCTTTGACCAATGACTTCAGCTTCCGAAGGGACTGATCAAAATTCTGTCCATTTTCTTGTTTGTATGTTGCCATAAGATGAGAGAAAACTTCGTTTGAGGATTTCACATGTCTCCTCAAGTGTTGAAATGGCGTCTTCCGAATTCGTACAATCTGTAACTTATTCATAAACATACAGAGAAATATGGTTGGTGAGACTGTCGAATGTATATGGTTCAAGAGTTTCCATGGCAGTTAAGGAAGTTGATAAATGTGCGGCAGTATTGCGTCCACTGTTTCGAAGATGTACAGCTTGGATCAGCATCCAAGCGTTTCATGTCAAATTGTTAGATGAATAACTTCTCACATAATCGAAGAACGAGTGGTCAACCGAGTGTTAATAGTGAAGATTGTTTGTCTAGGTGTTATTCCTCTAACAGCAGTGGTATGTGAACTGAAAAGAGAAAACGAAAACGTAATAAAACTGTCGGTTACTGATGTGCATTGTTAGACAGCGTATTACTCAGCGTAGTCTTCGAGCCGAATTATTAACGGATATCAAGAAAATTAGGGGACTGAAGATTGAATCTTGAGATACTCCGCTATTAGCAGCCCTCGAATTGCATTTTGCTGTTTCTGCTTGCGCGTGAAAACTTCTATCACGTAATACTTCCCGATGCCTTTTAACACCTTTGAAGACACCTTAGAAGCCCGTAATTTCCGTACTAACGGTCTCTAATTCACGGAACCAAATGCCTTCTTAAAATCTAGATAACAAACTTCAACTCGTTCGTCCCTTTCACGTCGCTGTTACGACCCCACCTGATAGAGAAATACGAAAACAACGCAAAGACCGCGAGCAGTATCTCTATCACGAACGAACGCAACAATATCGGAAAACGGTATGAAAATCAGACCGCATGTATCGGAACTCAACTCTCACAGCTTAGAACCCCCCAACAAGTAAGGAAAAAGACGGCCTCCAAACGAGCTGTATTTTATGCTCAGACCGAAGGCAAACTTGTGATTTACAGCAACTGTATTTATTGGTTTCGATCGGCCCTGGGTCTAGCTCACAGAATGGACCAATCAGGGGCGAGCGTAACTTCTCAGATGTTCGAGAATTCTGGCGGGCGTTCAAATTCCCAGAAAATGAAGAAATCCATTTTCATTGCAAACAGTGCGAATTTTTGGGAAAAAGTGCCTTTTCCCATTACCTCTCATGTTGAGCATTATTGGTACCGCCGTTGACGGGGGTCGAGCTGCATTGGGCTGGTAGGCTTGCGTTTCCGGTTCGTCCACCGCCTTGGTTGCAAGGTTGTCAGCTCTCTGCTCCGTCTAGAGGTTGAGGTTGTTGAAGTAGCCGTTGCGGGAACTTGTACTGTTGGGCGACTGATCTCGAAAGTGTCGAGAAGTAGGTCCAGAGGCAGTTGATTCTGAGCTTGTCCAGTGTTAGAGGAATGGCGTGGGCGAAGTTGGTTTCGGTGGCGTGCCTGGATGTCGCTTCCGACGTTGACATCGTAAAGAACCGTGCCATTCCGTTGCTTGACAGTTGCTGCTATCTAATGGAGGCGACCTAGGCGATAGTCCCTTGCATAGACTGGGTAGCCGACGACAAATCCACGGCTTGACAGTTGCTGCTATCTAATGGGGGCGACCTGGACGATAGTCCCTTGCATTGACTAGGTCGCCGACAGCAAATCTACGTCGGGAGAGTTGCTGCGTATCTCCCGGGCGTTTCTTCACTGGAATCATCGAATCGAATTTTGTCCTCAGCTTGCGGCCCATGAGAGCATCTGCAGGCGAGAGTTCATTGGGAATCGCGGGATGCAGGTTGGTTCTGTAAATGAGCAAGAACCTTTGCAACACTTCTTCGGTTGGTCCCTCCCCGCGAGATTTCATGAGTGCTCTCTTGAATGTGTTCACGAAGCGCTCGACTTGAACGTTGGACTGTGAGTGGTATGGTGGTAAATGCAGATGCCGGATGTTGTTTTGGATTCAGAACTCCCTGAACTGGACCGAGTTAAACTGCGATCCATTGTCCGAGACAAGCGTCTCAGGGAGGCCATGTTGGCTTAAAATGCGCCGTAGGTTGTTGATGGTGGCTGAGATTTGACACGCGGCGGGTTTTTGACGGCTTCGCGGCAGCGGCTGCATTGCTTAACCAGATCTTCAATCTGGTTGTCGAGGTCAGGCCAGTAGACGTAGCTCCTGGCGATCGCTTTCATACATCCGGCACCAGGGTGTCCTGAATGAAACTGTCTAAGGACAGGTTGACGTGGCGAAGAAAGGATGACGACGCGATCAGCGAACATCAGACAGGAGTCGACGACTGACAAGGATTCGCGTCGTAAGTAGAGCCGGCGGAGTTCACCGGCTGATTGAGTTGATGGCCATCGGGATTGGACGTATGTGATTGCTTGTTGCAGCACGCGATCAGTTTGCAAAGCGAGTTTGACGTCAGATGCCGTAGTTGCCGGTGTTGCACGGATTGCATCGAGAAGTGTTTGGCGTACGTCGTTCTCAATGGATACAGTGGCGATCACTGTTTTCTTCAACGGAACGTTGGTTGCTGATGAGTCGAGAAAGGGCGTCAGCCTGGCCGAAATCTTCAGTTCGACGATAGCAGATGTCGAAGTCGTAGTTGACAAGGATGGTGACCCAGCGCTGCAGTCAGCTGGCAGAGTACACAGGTATACCCTTCTTTGTGCCGAAGATGAAGAGAAGTGGCTTGTGGTTCGTTAGAAGAGTGAAATGGCGACCGTAGATCATCTTGTGAAACTTTTTTACAGCAAACATGAGTGCCAAAACCTTCTCGACTTGACCATAGTTATCTGCATCAGTGAGAGTGCGTGCTGCATGCATGATGGCTTTCTCAGATCCATCAGGAAAGACGTGGGATATCACGGCGCCTACACCAAAGTTGGAGTCATCTGCCGCTATGATGATATGGAGACTAGGATCGAAGTGGGTCAGCAAAGGTTCTGAACCCAGCATGGACTTGATCTTGTCAAAGGCTCGTGTGCACTCCGGAAACCAGTGCCATTGTGTGTACTTTCTGAGAAGTTGGTTTAGAGGTGCTCGAACATCATGCAACGAAGACAGGAAAGAGCCGTATTGACTGACAAGACCCAAGAACGGGCGAAGCGATGAAACATCCTTTGGAAGTGGCATGCGCTGGATGGCACAAACGTTCTCAGGGTCCGGACAGCGGCCGGTAGCGTTGAAGACGAAACCGAGGTACTTGATGGACGACAGGAAAAACTGGCACTTGTCTGCTCGAAGCCGAGACCCGTACTCTTGGGCACGTTGGAGAACGGCCGCGAATCGTTCTCGAAGTTCGTCACGCGTTGGCCCAGAAATAATGCTGTCGTTCAGATAGGCAGCCGTGCCAGGCAGGCCGGATATCATGGCACCCATGATCTGCTGGAAAATGGCTGGGGCGGTCATGACACCGAATGGCAATCTGGTATACTGGTACAGACCGCGATGTGTGTTGATCGTCAGCAGATCACGGGATTATGGATCCACTTCGATCTGCAGATATGAATCGGCCAGATCGGGCTTGGCAAAGCACGTTCCACCTTTAAGGATCGTACACAGGTCTTCAGGGACGGGCAATGGATGGCAGTTAGCTCCCAAAGCAGCACTGAGCCTGGTAGGGAAATCAGAGCAGATACGAGATGATGAATTGGCCTTCTTTACGACAGCGATGTGGGCTGCCCAAGATGAGCAGGTGACAGGCATCAGCACTGCCAGATCCTCAAGGCATTTGAGTTCCTGATCGATGAGAGATAAAGTAGCGTAGAGTACAGAACGTCTTGGGCGGAAAACGGGTTGGGCCGCAGGTTTGAGGTGCGAAACCGCTTGGGCACGAGTACAGCAGCCAAGCCCTTCGTCGAACACTGACTTGAAGCGTCGAATGAGTTCATCGCTGTAGAGGATTGTAGTCGATTGCAAATGTCCATGATCGGTAGTTCTGCTAGGCCAAGTTGTTCGAGCCAATCGAGACCAAGTAGGTTGAGATTTGAGTCAGACAGATAGCCAACTCCATCGATGGCTTTGTGCTTGAAACTGCCACGACAATGCAATTGTCCAGTTAATTACACTGTCCCACCACAGATGCTGGTGGAGGAATGGGATGTCAGCTGTACTGGCGGGCGGCCGATTGATTTCCATAGTCGATTGGAGATGATAGTGATATCAGGCGCAGTGTCAAGCTGCAGTGAGCTGGGTGCCCGTTGGTCAGTACGGACACGAACTTTCTCCGTGAGACATCGACTTTGAAGGAGGCAAGCAAGCTGCTGGACCTGGCGATTGGTTTGGGTTGAGGTGGGTGTGGCCACTTGTTATTTGTGTGTTGACTGCCGGACGTGCGTGACTGACAATAGCTGTCCTTGTGGCCCACCGTTTTGCAACGCTGACAGCGATGTTGTTTCAAAGGGCAGTAACACTTTTAGTGCCATGCGCCACAATGCCAATAAGGAGAGGCGGTGTCTTCTTGGGGGTAGAGTTCACTGGGCGATTTGCGGGAGAGGTTTAATGCTGTTGCCTTAGACATGCGATTGTGTTGATAGAAGTTGAGAACTGAGCAGAATTTTGGACCACGGCAGAGACATGTTTTAGGTTGGGCAGTCGATGGCCTTCAGTGGTGAGGTCCTGAAGAGTAACTGACTCGTCTTGTTGGATCCCATTGAGCAGTCATGTACGAAGATCAGCATCATTGGGGGACTGGAGGCCGCAGACAAAGATGAGGCACTTGAACTGATCTTCCGTGAGGGAGGATAGCTTGAACCGGTCGCATTCATGGTTCACGATGCCAGCATAGGTGACAAGGTCATCAGAGTCTCGCGTGGTCAGCTTGAGGCAGTCGTACCGCAAGTTGAATAGGGAAGACTGGTCACCGAATATCAGCGACAGGGTATTGACCGTCTCGTTGAAGCTGATGTAACGTGGGCTCTTGGGCAAGATTAAGTTGGTGTACCGCTCGTGCTCCGCAGGGCCACCATCATCATCATCATAGACAGCAATACATCAGTGGTTCACACTGACGCTTGACTGCCACACAACCATGAAGAAGAAACAAACCCTGTTCAGGAGGAGAGAAGAATAAAGGAAAGCGGAGGGGACCTAATCACTAAAAACAGTTAAGTTTACATAAAACATCAGGGCGCCTACAGTTTGCAAACAAACAACCGAGCTGTAAGTGAAAGTAAGGCGTCATCAGCAAGACAGCTTTCTCACGGCTTTCACTGCAACGCGTCATTAAGTGAACTTACTTCATAGACAACTCGGACAAACGACAATATTCACGCCACTGACCTCGTTTAGCCGCCATCTCGCCTAAAGTTTCAAGCCATCGACTCTGTGAGTCGCGAGGGCTCCAGCCCGGAAAACGAACCCGATTTACAATGCCCAATCCCTTTGTGAATGATTTCATTTGTCTACGCCAGGTCATCATCTATCCACCTCGCACCTTACGCTAATCGGCCGCAGCGTCAGCAAACAGTGCTCGGTGTGGCAAGCGATTAGCTGGCATCTTTAGTACATGACCTAACCATCTAAGTCTGTGCAAGTGTAAGCACTGAACGAAATAACTCGTTTGACAATCAGTACCAAACACCCGCTTCCTAACCTCCTCGTTGCTTACTTGTTGGTGCCACCCGATACGAGCGATTGAACGCAGACATCGGTGGTCAAACACCTGAAGACGATTCACGTCTTCTATCCTTAGTGGCCGGGTTTCGCTGCCGTATAGTCATACAGCCCTCACTGTTGTCTGATATACGCGACCTTAAAGTTTCAGGGAAATACTTTTCTGTCGCCATAGGTGTCTCATATTAGTAAAAACCGCCCTAGCCTTGGAAATACATGCCTATATTTCAATCCCTACACCTCCGCCGCTGTTGCAGCTTCCCAGATATACAAACCGATCAGCAACTTCCATGACTTCATTATCTAACATTGAACCTACGTGATCACAGCAATCTCGCAGAAGCACTGTGCATTTCGAGGCTGCAAAACGCATTCCGAAGTACTTAGCAGAACGCGAAATCCCATTCAGCGTTGCTTATGCCGCTTGAAAATTGTCAAACAGCAACACCTTATCATCAGCATAATCAAGATCAGTCAGCCTTCCACCAGATAGTAGGTCCATACAGGCATCATTAGAGTGCCACAAACAGTCTTTCATCATATCATCCGTAACGAAAGTGAACACAAATGGTGCATGTGGACAGCCTTGACGTACGCCGCTCCCGGTGCAGTCTGGCGTGCAATTGTCGGTGTTACCAGTGTAGCTGATATGCCCTGGAATTGATAGACCCCATCGTAAATGCATTGAGGGGTTTGTCCTACGTATCCCTTCTTAACAACGATGTCGCAGTAAGTAAGACAACAGGTACAGTAGTCACATACCAGGGTTTTGGGATCGATTTTAGCACAACAACGCGTGCATTTCGGTACATATACGTATGCTTACTCCACGGGGATTTGTGATTCCGTTTGATGCCATGTGTGATGGCTGCTGGAAGATTGTCGTAATCATGGCAGCTGTTAATTTTCACGTCATCCGCATGCCAAAGGAGTTTACCAAAAGTTGTTTCCCGTAAGTCGTTGATGTAGATTCTGCGTATTAAGTGCCAACTGTTAAGGTACAGCCCCTGACTAAGTTGTCCAGAACAGCAACCAGGAGTCATTTTGGACGTGAAATGTCTTCCCACTAAGAATTAAAAGTATTCGGGTATCATGAATTCCTTGAATGTTGTACGCCTCCAGTTTCTGATAAAATTAGTAACGCGAAGGAACATTTTGGCGTAGTCGAACTAATCTGCATCCGAGATAACACAATTCTCTTTGTCTTCCGTTGAACTGTCTGTAATGAAGACCGTGTTAGCCACCAAGGACCGATATATCGGATACAGAGTTGTTGTGAGAATGTTTTACAATGGCTGGGTAGAGGGAGTGTTCAGGCCTGCACATTGGACTGAGTTATCGACAACTAGCCGCAGAGTTGCGATTGAACGCGACTTGTGAACGGGTATACCGATGGCTTCCTTCAATCACATAGGTGTAGTACCAACATTGAGATGCGGCCTGAGGAATTCATGGAATTGTTCGGCAGTTGCGCAAAGGTTTCTCTCAGTAATCTCAGCAATGATGCTATTTTTTACGGGACTCTGTGGTAGGTGCACAGAAAAAATAGAAAACGGAATACTACTCACGATGCCAGTTTTTCCGAGAATGGTGGTGGTACTCAACTACCCTCTAACGAGATATCCGTGCGTGATCTTTGACTTGCCGAGCTCACGTACCAAGCCTAAAATTCTGGGGTTATCTGTTTCGATCTAGTTCTGATTCTAGAACAGGTTATAATCAGTGCATGTATAGCAGAGTGCTGGTGAGAGAGGGTAAACGGCATACTTTCGGACTGTTCGAGAGAAAGATCACGCAATGACCGATAGGGTGTGACTAAGTGATAGGTCATGGTGTGATGAGTTTCTTGCACGAACGGCTGTCACGATCCTCATCGATGTAGTTGTGTGTAAAGACCTGTCAGAACGCGTGTGCAGTTAGTATCAATCACCGGATGAATAAGGCTTCTCCAACTCACTTTGTTAACTAACTTACTTTACATTTATGTTGTCCGCGAGGTGCGGTGACGAATTTCATATAAGGAGCCTGTTTGTCCGTCCATATTAACCACGATGCAGCTCAAAAATAAACCTACAAGCTGAAACTTGCACTTCAAAATAAATGCGTTATCGCTTTCCATAAACTTTTTGGAGTTCCATTGACCTACAAGCATTCTGTTGATGATTTTAAAGGTGAACCGTCAGAGAATTTTGTAAACTCGTTATAAGAGTTGTCGTGAGACTCGACGTTTACTGGCCACTTAATGGATTCCGGTGGTTATACTGACGCACTAATTCTTAACAGATAGTCGGTAGTAGAATCGAACGCTTGTAAACAGACTAACGCCAAAATCTCTCTAACCGCTGTATCTACCCTTCGCGATACACTAATTGTACATAAAATGTGTACGCATTGCTAATACAACACTTCGCTTCTGTCGTATTTGAATCGTTATCTAGAGTATGTTAATAAAAACGTTCTTATCATTCTAACGCGTACGCGCTTGCTGTTGCACATGCTGGTTGTCCAATCATCATCATCATGGACAGCAGTACATCAGTGGTTCACACTGACGCAAACGCAACGCTTGTTTACTGATCTTTGCTTGTAGACTGGAACATAGAATGGAAACCCGCCCCGTATCCATGCACCGAAGCTCAACGCGAAGCAGCAGCTAAACGTTACGGTCTACTGTTATCTGACTACAAACCTTTCGAAAATGACGGTCTAGCTCCCGGCGATTACCCTGACCTTCAGCCATTTAACGAAGCTCACCGTGATCCCTGGGAACATTATGATTATTACCCTATTAAACGGAACTACAACGAGCCTGTTCCATTTTACTGGGAGTTCTATTCAGAATCTGGTACAGACCCAAATTTACAAGAGACAGCCCATTACGGCGAACCAATGTAGTTCTTGTTCTTGCCTGTAACTTTTACACTAACAGGTGGAAGCTATTGCTGAAATTCATCCTCGCGCCGGTCGTAATCTTCTCGTTTATTTTAGTCGGCGAACGGTACAAAGTATTCCAACCGGAGGTAAGTTCTGTTTGGTTCTTATGCTAACTAAACGTGAAATGATTTTGTATGTAGACATTAGCGCGTTACTTCGGGCTCACTCTGTACGCTTTCTTATCTGGGTGATTAAAAAGCAGGATTTAGCATACAAGCTGAGCGGGTTCAAATCGGTTTCAAACTATTCTTTTGTAAATAAGTTGTAAAAACACAAAGCTGAGTGGTAACTACGATCGACTCGATTATGAGATCAAGGAATGTGGGCGATATGAGAACGGTGCACGCAAAGCCATTGAGTGTGAGCCCGATAGAATAAATGATGGAGAGACAAGCGCCCTGTACAGTTTATCCGTGAGAACGATACGTGCATCGTGGCGAGTGTTATCCTCCAGAATTCTCTCCAACAAATCCGTATGTGTGGACGGAGTATAAGTCAAGTGTTCAGCTTTTACATCACACAGCGTTCGTTACTGCATTATTAATTGGGTCGCTTTTGGACTCGCACATAACCGGTCGAACCAATCTGGCCAAGAACCAACCAACTATGTGATTGGCGCAATCAAATTAATTGCCCTTGAATTAACCCGGGCGTAGAAAAACGCCTAAACTGACCGTAGTCTGATGAATGGCTCATCAACGTGGTCTTCAACGGATAAGAAAAATACGTGCCAATGATACGACTTAAATATTGGTTTGGCCTTGTGTTGTGGCACTCCAAATGTAACCCCAAACTAGTGTTCACCAGAATTCTAATGAGTACCGTGTTGACCGCTAAGCCGAGGAAATAATTAGGGTCTGCCGACGTCCGTCAGTGGTGGGGTAACTTAAGTCATCGGTTGCTGGCTGTGTTTCTTGAATATTATCTAAGTCTGTGATATTCCTCGACGCTTAAGCTAAAGCCGAATTTGCAGGCACGAACGTTCGAATCGGCCAATCTTTCGAGAGTGTGTAGCAGTGATCTTGTTCGGTTAAGACATTTAATAGTGTCCATAATATCTTACAGACTTATATAATCTTTCATTTTAAATTATAGTTATTCGTCGTAGGAAATGAATACTGCGTTTTAGTCAGTTCTCTACGAGATCGAACATCAGCCAAGCTACACTTAACATTATTGGGTTAGGAGAATGATCTCCAAGCACTAGATTCAAGTCCGTCAAATAACCAGTGCACAAATTAATGGCTCGGTTGCTTTCTAGATTATCAGGGTGATCTTACTGACAAAAACAACTTCTAGGTATGGAATACGACTAACAAAACGCCAGACCTCTCGAATGGCGAGATTCACAGGCTGCACTGTATGTTTTACCCTCCATAATCTAGAACAACATAAGCTTTTAATCAGATAAAATACTTAAGAGTGAATGTATTGGAAAGCTGTTGTGACTGGAAAATCATTTAATTGCTCGGCCACGTCATATCAGTAAATGTGTAACTAAACCATCAGTGTGGCTGGTTGAATCGCTTCTACAATCTTTTCGACAATTTGTACCTGGTTTAAATTAAACCAGTCAGTGTCTTTGACAAAAGTGCAACGGGTAACTGTTCAGATATTTCCTTCATCCTGATTAACAACTAGAATGAATGTTTTCCTTTTCTATTTCAGAAGGCGAAACAATACCCTTTTTGCGGGACGGATGAACACTATACGTTTGAACCACAGGATTGATCTAACCATGTAATTTCTGTCGATTCTTTTTAGAGACACATAAATACATATAATACTCAAACTTTTGCCGAACATTTTCGACACAAATCACTGAACGATAACGAAACAGGCTGGCCATACTATTTGGGATTTTCATTTCGAGAAATGCAATAAATTACAACATTGGATGTTTGTACATGTCACAGACAAGTCCACCAAACGTCACTGGGACCGTGTTCACCTGGGGGGAGGATCGTAAAGGGTATTCGGTATTACAACTTTCGGTTTGTCAAAGAGTGCTGATATTCGTACTCTCTTTCGGCTGTCCTATCCACAAACGCGAGTCGTTCTAGGTACCTGTGGTGGTGGTGAGAAAAGATTATCAGCTGTTGGTTCTGTCAGGATAAGGCGAAAGTTACCAAACGTTGATAATATCACAATTGTCAGTGACGCTAGGCAAATCGGTAGTGGCGACCACACATGAATGACTAAAACTTGCAAAACATTGGCATGTAGTGCGTATCTTTGATGAAAAAGAAGAAAACACTACAACGACAGTTGTTGAACATCAAACCGGATAGCCTGCGAGCAATGTAGGACAAGACAGTTTGACTTGGATTGGACCTTGTGACATCATTTTAAAAGCCCATAAGTTATGCAGTATGGCGATTTTTGTCAAAATACAAGCCAGTCCACAATTCACATTTTTATCGTGAATGACAGAAATAGTTATGAGACAAGATTCGTTTTGTGTTTAATGAATCGGTGTCCACGACTGTTGAGATGAGCGGCGGCCCGAGGCGCAATACCTTTTGGTCAGGCTGATGGTTGATATGATGAGGGAGCATAACGTGTGAAAAAAGAGCGCTACTGGTACCAACTGTCGCTCTACAGGTCCGTCTATCCACGGCTTTAACGCTATAATTGTAATGCGAACCTAACCGCCACCAGGTTCAAAAACTTGGCCATATGCATTGATTACAAATTAATCAATCGTATTACTTACTGCAAAAAAACGTGGTCGGCGGTAGTTACACGATCGGTTTACGCAGCGTTGGGATACGGCCATTTACTTCATGAATCAGCGGTTTACGAGTGGCCACATGGTCGTCAACCATGAACCTACAAAACCGGCATCTCTTGCTGTCCATTCACACTTGATTCAGATTCTTTTCATACTCCAAAGCTAGTTTTAGTAATACTGTCCTTACAAATCGCATTCCTGCTGCCTAAAGTTACAGTGCGAATTTGTAGAGGCACCTCCAGCGTTCACACTCCAAAACAAATAAGTTTGCCAACAGTTGGACACAGTACGAGATGACGCCTGCTGCATCTGAGAAAATGGAACCCGGGACAATTAGGCAGTTTATAGGCCCAACAGTGACCACTGTCTATTCGATAAGGTTATGCGCACTGGGTGACTTACATACACGCCAAACATACTGAAACCTTTTCACTGAATCTGTTTACGCCCCAACTGGTTGCAGCAACATTGCTATTAGGCGTGTCCTCTATTAGGATCTAGACATCTCCCAAAGCATTCTGAGGACCATTTTAACCGTAACCGCACAGGTTGACCGATTGGATGATGTCTCATCTCTTTTGGGTGACAAGTTTAAGATAGTGAACGGATGTTGCAAGTGTGCACAGACTATATGCCGTATTCAGTCTTCTGTCGAGAACCCTAATGATCCTGCTGAGGAAGACTCCTAGACTGTAGCTCAGCTTGCATGAAACCACTAATTCTCACGAGAGAATTGATTTCATAGCGCGTCGGTCGCTCCGCAGCATACGCGGAGTTATTCAATGCGTGTATAAGCGGAAGTATACTACTGTTAGCCTCCAAACACCAATTTCTGGTAGCTTCCCTATGGCTCCCACAACAGACGGCTAATCGTAGTAACACTACATTCGTAAGTACTGTCTCATAGGACCTAGGCCTTGATTTCCACCATCTGCTTAAGTATGAGTTAGTATAGGTGTTGACAACGTTCGCGCTGTAAAACAAATCAGCAGGTCACCCTCAATACTCAATGAAAATCGGCGTCTGTTGCACCTCAGACTGGCGTCCGTGACGACGGACAACATGCCGAACCGGCGGCACCTACAATTCCTACTTCATAATAACCGTGCATTTTGGGCGACTCCGCGGACGCAGTTACTGATCAGGCGAAGTGTGGTCTGCGGAAAGACGGCTACAACCGCGTTTGTAAATTGGATTCCTTTTAGCAATAAGCTTTGCTGCTCGTCGGCACCAGTTGTAGACGTTGAACCCTCAAAAACCATCTTGTTATGATCTAAATGATGAATAGCTGTCAAGCTACTAACTAGACCCGTAATAGTACACAGCTATATCGGAAGGTAGGCTTACTATTCCGAACCCTGCGGACCCTCACTGTTATTAGGCTGAATTATCAGAGGCAATTTAATCAGCAAGTCTTGTAGCATGGTAAACCACTAGTACAGCAAGCACTAGAAGTCTTTAGATGTCAGATAGGTAATTCAAATAAAGGGTAAAAGAAAGATATTCAAGAAATCTCGGAGACAGCCTGATTTCCGATCAAGTAACTCGGCTAATTGAGAAAGTTAGCGGGAGAGATGTTTGTCTCGGGAAGTAGCTGGTTTTTCAGGTTAATCCGTACCACCGACTCCGGACATCAATCAACTAGTGAAACCATGAAGGCGTTAGGTGAAACGCATTCCATAATAAGTCCAGAATGTCACATCGCTGAGCGGAACGCTTCGAGGGGCAACTGCGCTGGCCTTACTTCTACCAGCCACCGCTACACGTAGATGTATGGCCATAGAACCGCCCACGTGAACTGAACTGCGTCATCCCGTCTCAGCCAATGACCACTATAAGACCGCTGGCCCCAACAACCACTTATCGCCGTACTATAAAAAAAGCCCCAGAGCGCCGGTTGACGGTTCGAACCAGTTGTTTCAACCAATGTAGTCCACCTGAAGTGGATCAACCGATGACAGTTTTTGTATTCAAAAATGGAATCAGGAGTTCTTGTGGAATTCACAAGCAAGCTTGTCTAGGGCTCTACTGTACCTCTCAGACTCACTACAACATAGGAGACGGACAGTGTGGGAAACCGTACAGGGTGTCATTTAGCATAGGGATGTAGAACAACGTCATATTGTGGGGGGCTGTCAGGCAGGAAGTGCGAGCATTCCAACTCTCGGTGGAATACCCCAACACAGGGGGAGGTGCGTTCAAAAACCCACGTTGAGCGGATGGAGAACGGCGTGGGCGACCGGATGAGTCATCGCTCGACCGGATCGGACCAACGGGCGACACGTGGCAGTCGATGGATGACCAACTTGAGGGCGTGATTATTCCAACACTCTCAGGAATATCTCGACACGGCTGTGGAGTACGTTCAAAGCCTAAAGTAGATAGACGGAGGACAGCACGAGCGATCGGAAAAGCCATCGCTCAACGAAATCGGATCAACGGACGAGGAATAGCAGGCAGAAAACCCCCGGGTAGAAGAGCACACGACGTGCGAGCGGAAACCGTGGGGTGTTGTGGACTGGAATGCTGACTCATAAACACGAGCGCGCGCGTAGCATGTGAACTGGCGTGTTGGACAATAAAGATTGTGCTTTATTGGACGCCTTTTCGCTACAATATGTACCACCGGTAAACGATCGTTATTTTTCCGGACCAGAGTAATTGACGTGCATGTAGACTGATACAGAACAGCCATAGCGTGTTCGATTCTGATACTTCGGCTCATGTGTCAGTTTTCCGAGAAGTGTCCTCTCAACTGAACCCTCATGATTCACAGAGTCGGCGCCCGCCAGTGTAAATGGAGACGTTGACCGATCGGGCTCAGTGGCGTGAGTGCTGTTTGATTAAACAGTCCATGGAGTAAAAACAATTAGTGGAGTGGGGCGATGAAATCATGGAGGAAACCGTTTCACATATACCGCTATATTTTCACGTCATTTGGTTGTTTGTTTGGATGGTGCAAACGCTTTAATTCGCGTTGCTTGAGTTTATATGTCCTATTTCCCCCACCTTTCTGCTTTAACCCAGAGTCCGTATTCCTTTCGTGGTTGTACCGTTGCTAAGTTTCAATATCGGCAACCGCTGCGCTGCTGTCGATATCATAATGCCCGCGGTAATGATTCATCAGTAAGGTTTTGTAAACCATGCCCTCACACGTGTTATGCGCACGCCAAACAGCTTAGCAGACAGGGGTGTTATCCGATCAATTAGTCGCACGTGGGACGCCGCTAGACGTCAACAAAAATAAATGTGGGGCCTGAGAAGCACATCTGTCAGAGAGCAGTGTCACACCTCGGATTCGAAATGCAGTCACCCACGGGAAAGGAAGTAGTCTCCAAACATTCGACTATCGATACCGGTGTTTAATCACGTACTTGAGAGCGGAGATGCAGCGATTATGATAAGAAACAGATATCTAGTAACGAAGATAGAAAAAGTCAATCGGCGCACCCATTAAGTAAACATGGAAAGATTGTCGCATGACATACTGATGACGCCAAGCCGAACACTGCCGACAACGTAGCTGATTAACGTAAAGTGTGAAGTAAACAAAAGTGACTTGGTACAGAAAATTGGAGAAAGTTAGCAAAATGGTCCTGTTCGAATTTAACTCTGAAGGTCCCATTGTGATGAATTATCAAATCAGTGGTGCGAGTATTTCAACAATCGGTAGAATGCTCCAACGCAGCCCGAAGGTATGTCCAAAAGTCCACTGAGAGTGGATTGCAGACAACAGCGATTGTCGCTGGTTCGAATCCAACCGAAATCCAGATTTTTCACAATTGGGTCTCTTTTAAATTATCAAACCTGCTAAACTACTTATCAGTACTACTCAGGTTTTGTCATACACGTCTACGCGACGCATCAAGAGGAATGACTACTTACTGCTGCACAGCGTGTTGAAAAACACATCCTGCTTTGACGCCGCCAAACGAACAAAACAATACACAGTTCTACGGTAAACATCGTAGGCTCCAAGACTTGAACAGCTTTATCCAACAAACGAATTACAATTCAACGAACACTCTCATATCAACCCATCCGCCCATAATACCCCGCAAGCTCACAATGTCACTCTTGGTGATTCGTAACCAACAGTCATTTCTGCTGCGCTATCTGGATTTAGACAAATCCAAACATTTTGTTGTGCAGCTTTTGCCATTCGCTTTTATTTGGTACAATGATATTTCATATAGATTGAACATCACCCACAATTGATCGCAGCTGTCTCATTTCCATAGACTATCCAGTCGGCCCCTTTCGAAAAGAAGCACTAGACTC
>JTDE01021731.1:34916-63173 GCA_014338405.1 Paragonimus skrjabini miyazakii | reverse complement strand
TTAACAACGTGTACAATATGCTGATAATATACACCGGTCGACACGTCTACAATTTTCACATAGACTGAACATCACCTACAATTGATCGCAGCTGTGGCATTCCCATAGACTTTCCAGTCGATCCCTTTCGAAAACAAACACTAGACTCGAGTTTCGATCTCATTTGAGCTCGTCAGTAGTGCATATCCTCGCCACAGCCGGGACTAGAGCTACGGTCACGCTGTTCATGAGGCAACCATGTTTTCCACTGCGCCGTTGACTTCACATTAGGCACGACCGAATAATCATATGTGAACATTCAACCACTTTTGCTTATGAGTACTGATCAGGTTGCCCGATCGCCTCGAGAGGAGACATAGTTACTGTCTGTTAACTCCAATCGATAATCCTGCGATTAGGACTTCCTAGACAGGTCGAAATCTCGTAGATAACATCAATTTGTAAAGAACATAGTTTAAAAAAATGCTATTTAGAACACCAGGGGATATCAGAAGAGAGGATGATGAGAAATCAAAGGTCAGTTCACTCAGGCCGCAGTTATGTTCTATGTCAATATCAGAGAAAGAGGGAAGTCACGGAGACACTCTGATGCGGTTCAGCCTGCCGTGAATAGTGAGGATACTAAGGTGTATAGAAACCAGATTTGTTCACACTGGATTGCTATTCAGTTGATAAATATCACAACCTTACTGACTGGTTCCTGGTTGTGTGCAACATGCTAATGGTTTCATCACATGCGGTGGCAATCCGCTGGATTCTGGTAATTTGATCTTCCACCGTTTCCTCCCGAGATGTCAATTGTTATTCAGAATAATACCACGCACACTATTTGCCAAACCACTGACTGTCTACATAATGGGAAATCTGTGAGGAAGAAATGATAGAAAATATACCTCTATTCAAATCCTTGGTTCTGATAGGGTGAGGTTGTTTATTGAAACTGAGTTGAGCCACAGCAGAAGAAATCAAAATACAACGTTTTGATCTTCTTACAAAATTTTTGAACCAGTAACTCTGAATAACGGAATAAGGTAGTCGGTTCAAGTGCCACTGGATTACGCTTTTTTTACGATCAATGTTGATTGTGTGTATACTGACCCCAGCCCATTGCATAAACACCAATATTTCAAAAATGTGAATTTGATAAGCATAGTGACAGATAATCGTGGGGCCTGTTTAAGAACCACGGCTACAAACGTGCACATCCACATGTCGGCTCTAAATGCATGTTCCTATATATGTCTGATGCAAAATATCCAGTGTAAACTCAAAGCCATTTTCCGCAATCCTGCAATCAAATGCACAAATCATATGCTCACCATTTCTTTAAGACTAATTTAGTTTTACAATCTTCAGGGTAGTTTCACCTGCACCCTTTTCAGCTTTATTCAACTTATCCGAAGGTGCTACCTATTGGAGGTAGTCAGAGTTTATAACTGTTTAATGGATGAAGACTGATTCTTCCGCAGTTATCTCGGATGAACAAGGTTAATGTATCCTACAAAATGCTATTCGAACATCGTTCAGGCGACGCTGGTAGAGAACATGTTTATTATAATGGACCCTTCAGTACTGATAGAAATTCCCACAACTGGGAAGAAAAGTTTGTTATTTTCTCAAACTTCTGTACTGAAATAGATATTCAGATGAACAATATCGAGTAGTGTATAGGGTTGATCAGCATGTTGTCGTGAGTCACACGCACGAAGTATGTTGTCAACCCGTAGTTTATAAAGCGAAGTGGAGTGAACAGCTGTTGTTGCTGGTGTTAATTCGAGACAATCGAGGAGGAATAAGCTTTTATTTAACAAACGCTTGTACACAACACTTACCTCATGTTCCTTATTTTGACGTAGGCTAAATAAAAGTCAAAACGGCCAATATCGGAAACAGTATCCCGTATGTATAATATTGCCAAACGAGAGAAAAAGGAGTTGTAATCATCCTCGCCCAATATAGACTAAAATGCATTTGCAGAGCTGCATACCACTTGGCAGAATTAGGACTGTCCAACCAAACGAAGCAGCTGCCTTGCGTACTGAGGAAAGACTTAGTTGTTGCGAAATGGCACACACTGGATACACCAGAACGTACGATTAGTAAAACAAAGAGCATATTGGCCAGTGATGACAGATGATACGACAACTCACATATCAACCGATTGGCATTTCATTTAGTGAAGAGCAACGATCGGGAAACCCCACAGTCCTTGCAGCCAATACAAAATCGAATAACTCTGGTCGGTGGATATTACGGACCCAATTCCACTGAACACTAGAAGTAATCATTGCATTTTGCCCATGATAGAGCCTTTTACCTGCTGGATTGAAGTGACTAGTGACTCAACCTAGAAGTCTTCTAACACAGGATATATGGTGATGAAGCACATCGTGGCAAACCACGACTTATCAAAGGACATCTTAACGGATTAGAGACCATGTATTGAAATCCTGAGGAATGGATAAGGAACAGAATGGAGTAATGGTCAACATTGTGTCAAGGTGAATTCTTCAGTAGATGACAAACAATCAAGACACATCAGAAGCGGAGGAGTGTTTCACACTGCAAATAGATAGTATGGCGCAAATTATGCGTTGAAACTTATGAAAGTTCTCAGCATCAGAAAGACAGAGAACCCCGAGCAAAAATGGACAATTTGCATATCAACTGTGTGAAACATGACAATCAAGAAAGTGGCTCCGCGCCATAGGCAAAGAATGCAGAGATAAATCAGCCATGCAAAATACTATTCCAGTTCATTGTCATATTGAACATTCGAGTGGGAGACAACTGGGATTGTAATCCACCTAACGGATATCGTCAACGTAACCGAAGTGTTCAAAACCGCCCACAAAATTTAACCAACAAACTGAGGTCGGAACAGTTGATTCGGAAGTACCGAAACAGTTGCAATTCAATTATGTAAGCCTAGGCTGTGTGTATAAAAATGGCAATTTGTGATCTTACTCCCCCGTGATCATCCCATCCATAAATGACCAATCAGAGTGAAGTAAATCGTCCATTACCCATTCAGTTAGAACTCGCATTCTACATTGCTGCACCATGTAAGTGTCCAAGATGTAATGGTTAACCCGTGGACATATTTACCAAATGCTCTCTCGAAAACATTGTCTACCTAAGAATGTGACAACTCATGAATAGAGTGATAGGTTGGCAAATAAAACGCACACTGTGTTCAAAAACTAACGTGCAAACGACTTGAACCAATTTAGCGTGCACCGTCTGGTGGGTTTGCTTTTCTTCATCCCCCTCCATATCGGTGCGTGAACGCAAATACAGACGCAACTTCTTTGGCATATGAGAATAGGTAATGGATCGCACCACAGTTGTGCTATTGAGCTTCTCCGTTTGTTTTATCGAGCAGCTGTGGTAAAAACTCAAAAAGATAAGCCGGTTCGTCCTCGATCTAGTAGTGCGCTTGGCAGAAATCGAACTCTCCTCCATGTAATAATTAACCCGGAAAATCTCGGTCTCGAAAATACCGCGACCGTCCCCATATTTGCTCCCAAGACAAGCCAAAAGACGCGTGCAAAAAACAGCTTTATTCTACACCAAAAACGTATGCGACAAGGCGAGAAATACAAAGTACTTATATGGTGCGTAGTGACTTAAAAACATTCTCGAATCGGAAGATAGGACAGTTGCCGAAAAAAAATAGTTAGGGTCCCTAAGCCACCAGTGAACACAGCGGAAATAAGGTCGGACAGATAAAAAAAAATAACCAACGTTACCTCTCGACCGTTCTGGACAGTTCCTCTCATTCTTATTGGTCTAACTGTGTCTCTCTAGCACGGAGGCGGTATTGGACCGGGGGGGAAATGGACTCCTTAACAGTAGCTCTGTTGTTTTATTGATCGTCGTTGTGACAATCATTCGAAGCTACCTAATTAGACTGGTAAAACTATTCACGAGGTGCGCAAAGTGGAACAGAAAGCAGCGTCAACCTTACTTGGAACGACGACAGCGCTGTTCTCGTGCAGAGATTAAACCATAATTGACGGATCATTGTAGTTAGTTGAAACGAACGGAAATAGTGATGAACGAGCGACTTGAGATTATCGTCGTTTAAGTAGTCGGAAAATAATTAAGATGCCCGAGCTGTTTAGTGGCGAGCACGAAGAATAAACCCTGCTGCTCTATCGAACACCTATAGTGTGTCTATTCTCGAGACGATCGGACAACCTGATCCTTACCCACAAGCGAAAGTGGTTGAGCGTTCAGATACGATTACTCAGCCGTGCCTAGTGTGAGGTCAGTGGTGCATTCGCCAACACGGTTGCCTCATGAAAACGCGACCAAAGTTCTAATCCCTGCCGTGATAAAGACATGCACTACTGACGAACACGAATGAGAGATACTCGAGTTTATTGCTCCTTTTCAAAATAGGCTGGCTGGGAAGTATATCTTAATGTGAAGGATGCGAACAAATGTGTGGTTTTCAACTTGAAATTAACCAAATCCCCGACTACATATAGAGCGGTTTATAGAAACCAGGATTGTGTGACAGAAAGCATGCTGGAAGACCAAGGACATCAGTTAGCGATGTGGCTGCTATCAGAACTGACAATACTCAAAAGTCTCTATAAGGAGAGTGGCATACAGAAACACAATGCTTGACGCTACGCTGGGTATAGGATCTTGAGAACCGAACGTTCGAGCGTTTACACGTTGTCACGTTTAGGTTACTTTTTAACCCATTAGAAATTTACGTTGAAGTAAATAAAAGCTACTTTTGACCGTTCCGTATAAAACTTGATGAAACTGTTAGCATTTAGTCCGTTACCATATAAAACAAACTTCAACCTAATCAGACAGTTGGAGGGGTGTTGAGAAAAATTGGTTACCTCGGTCGAATTCGGATCAGGATCGACATATTCGGAATATAAAATCTGCATCTAGGATGTTCTTTGCTGGATCTATGCTAAATACCATGTCCATCAGGCAGAAACGCTTGCTTCGTGGCAGATGAAATGATTCTGGCAATACGCAACTGTATGCAAATCTGAGGTAGTTGATTCTTGTCGACATGAACAAGTCCGGTAAGGAATCACTGATTAATGTAGGGAAAGCAGATGTTAGGTGAGCCATATTCACGTGACTATTTCAGTTGACATATATAACTGTTCACAGAACGATTCGCTTCGATAAACGTTACACACGATCTGCATAACAAAGATGAAGAGCTTAGGCATCCGCTTGGATGTGTGCGACAAATACATTGAGCGCTTATCAGTTCTGACTTTATTGCTGGTGAACAACTGAGAGGACACAGATGAAGTTGCTTTTTCTGACAGTTGCTGCCTGGGTAAGTAGGTATGAAATCAAACTTTGGTTCGCATGTGATTTCAGCAATAGTCATATCCGAATCACGAATAGGGCTACCTAACGCCATCCAAACAAGAAACTAGAAGAACAAGTAAATGGTCAACCGCCCGCTTTGTCCTCAAAGTTCGTATACAAATCTAGACTGCCAGATTACTACCACATTTTGCAACCAGCGTATCCTCTCAATGTATTCATGGATACCGAAACAAGGATAACGCACAACAGATGCTGATAGAAGCACAAGTAAACCTGTGCCGTTGAATTAGCAGAAGATACAGCTTCGGTTAGTACAGACTGAAAGTCGTGCCCCATCCCATGAATTTATCAACAGCATCTCATTGGCTTCCGCAGTGAGAGAACAGCTTGACATACATGCATGCTCAATTAATAGAGATACTACTGACAAGACACTTGGAAGAAGAAACTGTGTTCCGAATAGAACATCATTCAACTCAAACACCAAGTGTAATGATCATATTAGATAGCGATCAAGAAACCGATCCATACATTCAAACACGGGATCTTTTTCCCTTGTTTGTTACTTGTTCTGTGTGACAAAAGACTGTTTTCAACAAGACTATGCCCAATTCATATGTTGGAAATCACGTAGACATGGATGCCCCCTTGATGAATTAAGGCTGTACACTGTGACGACAATCGTAAATCAACAGAGAATTTGGTGACTCACAGAATACATGAAAATTTCGAAGTGAAGGAGTCTGAATTTCAACGTATCACAGTCCCTCGTCAGAACTGCGTCTAAACATTATGTCGAAACGGAAACAGCAGAAGCATATCACACTAATTATTTTGCAGATGTACGATGGACAAACTGTTCGATTATCTTTGTTGAGGCTGTTTCCGAAATGTTTACAGTCAGTCAACTACATTCCAATAAGACGTATGTACTTTTTCGTCACAGAAACTCTTTTCACTTGATAACAATGAAAATACTGTTTGAAGATAGTATCCTAATGGTTTTGTTGCACGGTTGCGTTCGTAATCGACTGGGACTGAGCTAACTGTGATATGCAAATGTAAAGGTGTATTGCGTAGAGAAGTTTGAAAACGATGTTGTCAGTCAGTGACGCATGTTGCCACATCATCCCCTAGACCATATGAACATATCAGGTTGACAGTCCAGAAATCGGTAGACGGTCGAGACAGCAACCAGGAAGTTGATAACCATCGCCTTTATCACGAAACAGATTAGATAAAATGGTGTCCCACAGACCTAACGCTAAGTCTATACAGAGGAAGAAGAGGCCTTAACCACCAGAACGAAATAAAACAACAACACGCACTGACAGGCAGTTTGATTGTTGTGATCGATGAAGTGACCGGCTTCTTCTGTAATGCGTTCCAAAAGTGCGTTGAGTGTGTTTGTGGAGGACGGGGAGGGAATAAGCGTGGTCAGACCGTACACACCGACTGAGCTGACTAAACGAGTGTGTGCGTGCACGCAGATTGAGAGTCAAACGGCAATAGCAGTGGTGGAAAGATAAGGTTTAAAAAAACAGACCAAAAGGCCAATGATGATCCAATGGGTGAACCCGCCGAATCTCGATGGAGGAGAGGCGGCGGGTATGCGAATAAGAGCAAAGGCAAAGTGGAAGGGACGCGAACAAGAAACAAACGTAGAGGGAACAGATGCCAAACAAATGGCAAAAGTTTGTTAAGAAATGACAGCAACCGGGTCATCACAGGTGCTCGCGGTGAAAAAGGGAAAGAACGTAGCGTATGAAAATCAAAGGAGAGAAAGCCAAAAAAGATATCGACGTGGCAGTTGGGAATGTTGGCCAGAGCTGAGCTGCAAATGCGATACTTCACACTGGAGCGAACTACCGAAAGTGTTCTTGCACATACACACACACACAACCGCATGTACGAAAGAGAGACACGGATAGAAAGATAGAGTTTAGTTCAAAACCCATTCCTATCGCCCTAATAATCGGAGCTGCGAAGCAGAACTAGTTCGACACTGACTATCTACAAACAATTGCGGAGAAGTCAGTACCAGTACGAACACATGCAATGTGTAAGAACTAGAGAAAAAGTGTAAGCAAACGATGTGAGTAGACGATTAATGTGTATGTGCGTGTGTGTGCATGTAACTAATCACAGCAGCAGAATGGAAAAGCATGAAACCGAATCAACTCGGGTCAATTTTTTGGCAGATTAAATGAACACAGTCAAGGATGAGTGGCTAGCGAGTGTTGAGCCATACCCAATGAAACTGTACAATTTAGGAGAGAGCAGTAAATAGGAGGCTCGAAACAACAACAATAACAGCGAGAACGGAACATGAGTGAGTGGCAACATGAGAGCCAAAAGAGTAACCATCCGGTTACAGAATGTGTCCACGATGGAAGGGAACAGAGCAAAGCGCTTGGAAAACGAAAAAATAGCAGAGCCAACTGAAGAGGAGGGAAGAGGGAATCACAGATCGATTTTGTGCGGCAACAAATTGGAGGCAAACAGAGAGAAGGAGACGAGTATGATTGATCCCCCACGGTCGAATGATCACAAAACGCTGTTTCCTAGAAAGAATGGATGATCATTCGGAGCCGAGTTTACGGTGAACCGTCCACCTTAGCGCCAAACTGCTGTAGCCGCAGCTGAATGTGACACAACGTTTAAACTGTCCGGCGAAGCCATGCACCCAGAGCTGACCGGTTGTTGATCGCCCAGGCTAGCAACCCAGGCCAGTTGAACTGGTTGTTGTTGAGGCTGGTGTTGTGTGAAGGAGTCCACACCCGCCGCTTCCAGGTAGTAGGCTGGATGATGGAGAGAAGTGGGTCCGCTGGAATTAGACTGATGTAACACTTGAAATGGATGTAAGGAATTGAGTATATGAGCCGGATGTATTCGGGAAGACGGAAATTGGTGAGCGCCAGTGGAATTAAAATGAAAAGACGAAGGATGATGTGTGGTTGACATGCCATGATGTTGGTGGTGAGTATGTTGTTGTGCAAGAGGAGACAACGAATCCGGTGCAAACGGATTAATCAGCACATCCCCAGAGAGCATAGGCAGAGGTCGTTGGGAAAGGGCTGCAGTCGATGCTAGGACCTGTTGCTGTTGTTGTCTTAGCAGTTCGAGTGTCTCCAACGGTCGAGACAACTGACCTAGACCAGAGTGGGTCAGAGAACGGAGGTTGTTGTTATTGTTTGGAAAGTGGACAGGACCAATTGTATTGTTTGACTTCTCTGAAAAGCTATGATGCCATCGATTAGATGGATAGACCAGAACTGTACAAAACAAGGAAGGGGGCAACAACTGTGCTGACATGAAGATGAATTAACGGGTTTATTAAATGTGATGAATGATAACGTGAACAATTGTTGCTGAACGTTTGTTCTGATAGATAAATGAATGGAACATGCACACTAAACACAGATGATTTAAGCTTACCGGTGGTCATTAACACGAACCTTCATCATTCTAACCATCAATAAGTATACTACGTCCGATTAATCAGTAGTCAGAATTCTCATCACTTTCATTGACCTGGACAGAGCCTTCGTTGTTCTGAATGACAAAATATAAAATGACACGCTGATATCCTAATTGATTTGTCTAAAGTACAACGCAGAAATCGACGAACATGGTTACAAGAGATATGCCCAAAATAAGTGAACTGACGGTCCTTGATAAACTAAGCTCAAAGGAGAAACAGGAACGGAACTTACCCGCTGGCATGTTGGGGTTGACATCACACGGGTTGTTTACGGCCAAATGCGTGACCGCGGTTGTATGACCCGAGCTGGCTATGACTCCATGACCGGCGTTAGAATTGCCGCGACGGAAAAACGGATGGATCAGAGCATTTGTGGGACGTATACGCCGATCCGGATCGAAAGCTAACATGCGAAGCACAAATTCCATGAAAATTTTATAATCTTCGGGGCTATGTCCGGGCTCCTGAGCCCTACGACCACGGGGTCCACCGGTGTTCACACCCAGAATATCCGACAATCGGCGGCTTCCGGGAGGTTGACAAGCCACCTAAGGGCAAAACGAGCAACCCAGAACAAAGATTATTAGAATCGCAGGCTAGTCAATTAATAGGAATTGATAGATTAGACAATGCCAAACACACTGTGATTTCTGTCATTTAGAACCTTGCCGTTACACTGATCCAGAGAAAGTCGTTTTACTTCACTGATATCCATCAATGAATGCACGTAGTTTCTCAGTTGATGAATTGCCATTAGGAATGAGAAACATGATGGGATGAAACGCAAGACCATATTGTTTTGGAGGTAACAGGCAAACAACAATAGGAAGACAACATGAAAAAGAATCGGTTAGAAGTAACAAGTATATAAACGAAGGATAGCAGTGATTGTGATATGAAGCAATATGTAACAAGTTGGGGTTTTGACAAGGAGGTGGTGACCGATCTGACAAACAACACCTGAGAGTCACAAATGGTGAAATATTGAGGGGCTAAGTCAAGTGCAATGACATCAAGAAAAGTAACCGTAGTAAACTACACAAGACGCGTTAACGATCCAGAATAGGAATGGGTTAATCGAGAGCAAAAGAAGCACTCCGGGCATTTGAGTTGCGAGACAGAAATGATTGGGGCATGAGTCAAATCAGTAATGCAAGAGATCCTAATAAACTATATAACGCCCAAATGTACTGCAGATTGCTGGAGAACAGTACAAATGAAGTCACTTCACAAAACGATATCTTCAAGCTACATACTACAGCATGTACTTCCAACACCTTGAAACAGTCTGAGAAACTTGTATCTGCTAGAATTACTACGAAAACGACTGGTAGTGATACTCATGTTCAAGAGTGACAATGGATGCTATCGCTGATCCTAACCACTTCAACATAGCAACACCTGACAAAAGTTATAACGCCATCCGTTTTTATTCCTTGGATCATATAAATCTTTTAAATTATATAGACCGTGTAAATCTTAATCCAATATTACAGTGCTGAGAAATTCAAACGGGATCAATTAGCTTAATAAATCACCAGTTCGGAAACACGCTTCAACAACATTACATTCCCTCAGACGGCAACTAACTCGAGTTTACTGCAAAAGGTACACCAACGAGATCATTCCGAAGGTATCAGTTCCTAACATATTTAATTTGATACTACCGCAATACGAGCTGTTGGGATTCCACGGATAGTTCAACGCTCACAACCTGTCTACAAGTGCTTAATCATGTTTGGTCTTTTTCGCGTGACAATGATACTCGGCGTCAAAATTTCATGGAGCAACATATGCAGAGTAAAATCATCTCATAACAATCATTATTCAAATATACGAAAATTACTTTATACAACACCAATGACGTTTTTGTGAAGTTTAGGAAATTCAATCGTTTGAACATTGTAATTCATTTAAGCTCACATACCTCCCAATCGGTTATACACGTTCCGGTGTTTAATAGAAGACTGTAGTGTTAGTGAGATTCAAAAAATGTCTGGTCTCATACCGCTTACTGCACCGATATATTTAACCAGTCATCGTTGAATACTATTTGAAGGCAGCTAGCCGATAAAATCTTGTGGATAACAATAACCGTTTATCTCAGATATACCCAATGTTTGTTCAGTCCTTTAACAAGACCTGCCTACAGGCTTCAACACGCTCACACCCAGCCGTACAATTCTTCTGTGATCTCTAGCTTGGTCAGAAACTTAAGGAATCTTCAGCCTGTCTGTCTAGAATCAAATGAACGACCAAGTGTGAACCTTTTTATCATATTATTGAACACCAATCTTGCGGCTCCCTTTTTAATGAACTCATAGTTTCATTGATCATTGCTGCTGTGCAAGCCATGTTTTGGTAGGTGGAAATGTGTCTTTCTGTGTGTGTAAAGCAATCTATTGATTTGACTTGACTGATCCTCATGGAAAGATATTGCAAGGAAATCACCTCCAACCTTATCAGTAAGACGTGGTACGCAAATATCCTCGTTTGAATTTAAATATCCCCTGGCTACGAGAAGAGATGCTGATCCAAAGTTAACTGATTTCACAAGCTTGACCTGGTCATAAGGTTGGCTCAGTCGACTTGATCTGTGAGACATACAAGAGAGCGTTGCCGTAACAAACGCCGTCATGATGAATTGGTTGTTACAGCGGAGAAAACATCTGATACTGAAATGTCCTCATGATATGGCTGGATTTTATGTTCGTTATGAGAAGTAATTTTAGGAGTAAAGCTGCATTATCGCGAAATGACGTCAGAACTAATAAGTGGGACTTATAAGACATTCGCAGTGTTCATCAGGCAACTAGTTAGAGGAGTACCAGAAAGAAAAGCCCAGTCTGGTGGATACTGTGGAAGACGAAAGAGACATACAAAAAAAACAAAACATGCCGATAGGCACAACTTTGTCGATTCACAAAGTATCCAAAACACGAGTTTATTGTAAAGAGTAACCATGTTCTTTTATTCTCAACATACACATATAAAATGTCATTATCAGAAGGTAAACCGACGAATGGCCACACGCAATTGGATAAACAGTTCTGGTGTGTGAATATCAATCCTATTGGTCATATCTATTTCACATCTTTGGACTAACTATATAATTTAATGTTAACACCAATGATGATGCTAGTATTATCAAACGTTGATCTCGTGCTATAAACAGCTGTAACGTTGTTACACATGACAACTTAGTGCAGCCAATCCGAGACCCTTCCCTTACTGCGTACGGGTGAGGTATGGGCTTTAATTAAATTTCTGAGGTTTTTCGAAGTACTGTCAGTGTGCATCTTTGATAAATCAAAATTACAACATTGTCTAAAATCTCATCGTCTTTGCTTAGATGAAGCAGAGCAATAGTCGAACTCTAACAGTCACATGCACAACTTATATGGACAATAAGAGAACAAACCGTTGAAGAGTACGCGCATACTGTAACTAAATCGTAACATGTTTTTCTGATGGTCGATTTTCTTCGTCCGCGAATCCATGACACGAAAGAGACAGTTATGGTAATCATGAGAATTAAAGATCACATGTTCTTTGACAAAAAGAGGCAAGACGAATTCTGGTGTTTGGTCCACACGAATCAAACATGCAAATGTGCACTGACTTATATAAATAAGGGGTCAAGGTCAACTGATAAACATTAACCGGTTCGCACCTGGAATGAAAAAGGGCGCGTCTCTCGTTTTCGATTCGAAACCCTTTTGTTCACGTGTACTCACTTTTCGCCATCCGTAGTCTGAGTGATATCTGCTAAATGCCAGATATATTTCCATTAATACAATGTTAATCTGTCGTGTCTATAACCAATCTGCCTGACTAAAAACACTGTCCCAAGTACGTTGAAACAAAACATTAGTTACACAATTTTTATGCTCAATAATGATGATCGTGGATTTCTGCGTGAACCGTTTGAGAAATCCTGTCAGGGCAGTCAATCCCTTGGATCATTTGGTGAATTCCATATGAGACAGTGGAACGTGTAAGTAATAGGGCCCAAATGTGAAGTTTCCGGTGTGGATTTGTAGCTAGTAGAGCGCTTTGCCGTGTTTTGGCATGCTGTTTCTGTTGCTCGGTTGAATTCAGCCGAAGCTCTGAATTTTTTACGATTGGGTCTCACCTAGGTCAAACAATGCACCCTGTGTGAATTTGCCCTGAAAACATATATTTCTGTCGTAAGACGACTTCAGTTTCCAGACAGTCGATCGCAGTGCTATCGTCTCGTAACATACGGTCATTCAGGATGGACAATATTAGCAGCAAGTGTTCTTGCAATAAATCCCTGTAGGCTAAACTACAGTCTGTATGCTCCAGAAAGATTAACCCGCCCTTTACAGCTAACCAGAGAGCAACACATGCATGGACTGAATAACCAACACATGCATTGTGGGAATATCTATACGATCGTTGAACCGCTTCTCCGTCAGATTCTATATGCGTACTTTCCTAGATTCCTGTGTTGAAACTGTGACATGCAAATCTGTCTTCCACATTCTAATCGGTTATCAAACTATGGACTGTAACGGTGTGTAAGTCTAGATTCACATAAATGTATTGAGCAGAGCAAAATAGTGGTGGAGTGAATGACTGATATTCAGCAAAACTCGTGAGAATGTGCGAATTAAAAGAGACCTCTAAATGAAGTATAACTTTGGGTGAAAACGTACGGTGTCATACGACAAAAGAAAAGAAGCATAAGCATATGACATCAGAATGGTTATCAGTACTGACGACATAGAATCGGCGTTCACTGGTCCGTGAATTTAGACTTAAGAGATGTGACTGGTCCTGTTAGTATCCGACCCAAATGCGGGTGTATAGAGTAAAAATTAGAAATGAAAGTCTTTGGTCTGGTGGACTCAATGTCAAACTGATAGAAGAGAAAATTTTCAACATCACAGACGTGGTACGAACAATTAGAATGCTTGACACTTGTTGTCTATTCTTAATGAAATGCATGCAAAAATAACAATACTAGCGACGGTTTGGGTAACACTGATCTACAGGGTAATTCTAACAAGTTTCTAAGCAAAGTTGTCTTGAAAAATGTCATATACAGAAA
The DNA here is from genome assembly GCA_014338405.1 of Paragonimus skrjabini miyazakii. NCBI lineage: Eukaryota > Metazoa > Platyhelminthes > Trematoda > Plagiorchiida > Troglotrematidae > Paragonimus > Paragonimus skrjabini miyazakii. The sequence goes on along the minus strand of JTDE01021731.1, from coordinate 49,290 downwards.
ACTTTTTCAAGGGCAGCGTTTCGCTCTACAAAACCCGAAAAAAAATAAGACGGTGATCATGAAATATGACACTGTTGCATGAGCTTCGCCAGTAATTATAAACTTTGGTTTGTAGCTGCGCCTCACACGGTGTTAAATATAACCCGTACTATTTATCTGTAACAAATACAGCCCTAATTTACCTAGTACCGGTCAGCAACTCACTTTCATTTTGGTTGAAGAATGACTGACTAAACAGTAAACCAGGAGATTTAATGAAAACCATGCTGGGTACCAGTCACATGGTTATCGGTTACTTGAAATGCGTTTGCTTTTAGCAGAGCAGTCCTAACACAGAACGTACCGGACAGCAAACACCATTCAGTTGGACAATGATGAAATGTTTCTCGAACAGTCACCAATAAAAATGAAGAGCCACAAGGAACCTGACTCGCTGATGTCGTAGTAATCACGGTCGCAACTCGCCTATAAAGTGCAGACACATTAATGACGAACGTCTGAAGTTTGGAATAGGTGTTTTCCTTTACTTTCTGGACAAGGTTTTCTCTTTATTCTTCTGGTCGTATGACAGCTAGAACATCGCTATACTACTGTCCATGACGATGATGACAGCAAACAAGCTCGTTTTCAGTTAACCATCAGGCTAAATATTTAAGTTTTGTAGGGAACATTATTAACAGAACGAATCGAACGATAACCAGCAAAGTTCAAACACACCATATTTACTGATGAAAGTACTGCGTTAACCCTATCATGACGCGACTAGTGAATTGGAATTTTGATCGATCATAGAATGGGTAGCGAACCATACGTATCACATGGCCTAAACAAAGCAGTTTGGGGAATACAAAGTTGAATTATTCAATCGAAGTTTTGCTCTGTCGGTTGTGGCCAGAATCTAGCAACGAATATATCTCGAATGATCGACTTTGAGCTTGTCATTCGAAAGAAAGAAATGGCTGGGTTGACAGCATAATTTAGGTAAAGACAAACTGCATCAGAATTGCATTGGCTACTGTCATGGTAACCCTACCATCGATCCAGACTGAACTATGGTCACGACGACGTTCAGATAAACACCCGATCGCGTGAACAGAATGATGAGTTCTACAAAAATAAGAAAGTGATTATAACTTGAACAATACTCACAGATGATTGCAGCTTTGGCATTCACGTACTTTCTGGTTTCTCTCTTGTTAGACCAGTATACATAGAGCAACCGTGTTGATCACTGCGCCACAAAATTACCATATGCGTACTTGATAACCTTGGTTTTTGAATAACAAACAGGCTGCCCGATTATCTTGATGTGGAACACAGTCACTGCCGTTTAAAACCAATCCGGCAACAGTGAGACTCAATTCGAATGCTTACATCGGAATGAATTTGCTGGACAGTTCATCCTATAATTCGAGAACTGTGGTCAGAGGTACGTGATGTCCAAATCAAATCATCCAAATTCTCGATTACTTAACAGTAATTCAAGTATGCATACACAAAACCGTAGAACAGGCACTTCATCTTTTACCAATAAACAACATACAGTTCGCCTGCACAGGTTTCGTTGACATCAAATTTTCTAATTGCCACAACAAATGGATCATCTTTGAATAGTAACGAAATATACATTATTTTCTTCCCTTGCTTCTCACGACGTTGTATGATCTTATCTACGGATCACTTCGGATAGCAAATTTGCAAAGAATAACGTGCGCAGGAAAGATAAGTTATCGGAAGTGCACAATCGACTGGCTTTGTCGATCAAATAATTTATGATAAACTTTGTCCGTGATTCGAAGCTGTTGAGGCGGATAAACTTATTATTCGAGATCAGCGAAATCAACATTCGTTTTGTTCGATTCGCCCTGACAACAACATTTCGTATACAGTACAGATAATCAGCTCGACGGTGTACAACCGAAAGAGAGACTGCTAGAACTTAGACAAAAACTGTTGAAACAGACAGGGTTCGAATCTGTTACTGTTTGGCTGGCGGTAATGGTCGTCGCGATCATAGAACTACTTTGAGCTCGTGCAAAACCAAACGTAATCCACAGATAACCTGACCACTAGCTTCACCAAACATATTGTTGGAAAGATTTAACAAGGCAAAAGAAAACGAGCAAGGTCATACATTCAGAGAATAAACGATATGATTTGACATATTAGAAATAGCTAATTGATTACAGAAACCCAACTACGTTCGGAAATAGCACATCCAACCACCATCGTCAAAAATATAAGAGAAAATAGGTCAACTTCCACAGTAATTAGCAAAGGTTGTTTAGAGGAGTATTTGACATAATTATGTTGGATATATGCTAAATTGATTGTGACAGGTCGAACACACACACATATGGATATACACATGTATACAAGCAATCATCCTTGACGGTTTATAAACTTTCAATTCGGTCTGTGGTTTTCAGTACTGACAAGGAGAAGAATGACCAGCAGATTCAATCAACTCGATTCTGACACAAGCGACAAAGGCGAGTGCAGTATAACAATTGTAGATACGCATGTCTCACTTTGTATTGTAAAAGCGGGACACAATAAATGCTGGGAGGAAGAAAGTTTGCATTTGATCGAGCAACGAAAAACTACACAACATACTTCTTAGCTGTAACAGAGTTATTGTTCAGTATTGAATGAGATAGACAAATCGACACACAACCAAGGGAGGGGTGAATTACAAGAGATACGAAATCATAATTAAAACTTCTGCATTACTCACAACCAGAGTTGACTGAGCAATTAGAAATGATAATACAGTCATATTTAAAGAGGGCTCAATGGCGCAGAAGTCAATATAGGCCGCTCAGTGTGAGCGTGATAGATGTCTAGATTTCAGTAGCGATATGCACACACCACTGGTGATGTCCAGTTAAGGTGAAATTCTGATCTAGGATCCCTTTTTCACAAAATCAGGCCGAATGTGAAAGCTACAACTAAATATGGCGAGGGGGGGGTATCCAATCTACACTAAATAAGGGAAATTTATAGGAGAAATTATGACATATGTATGAGGTGAGTGAGAGCAGATAATCTGTGGCCGGAAAGGCGATATCATCATTACACGCACCAGGCGTAAAAACCAAGCGAATTCATCAGTGTGGACGGTGCAAACTAAGCACAAACGATGGCACACAGTGCCCACTAACCACGAATTACGTACAACACTTGTTCTATAAAAGGTGTGGTATAGAGTTCAAAGAGATGTAGATGGAGACTGAAAAGAGTAGACGGATGATCGTACTGAAGAACCTGTCCAAACAATTTACATACAGTATAGCAAATGAAAAAGGAATAACGTTTTGATTTACAACCTCCGGCTCAGTTTTGAATCAATCTACAGAGATTGATGGAAACTGTTATATCAAAATGGATAGTTGATTAGATTTATGGTTAATACTGGGTTTCGGTACCATTCTTTAAAGGCAAGGATGGCGCTTGGAAAGTCCGTACAATTTTCCACAAAGTAAATGTAAGCAAACATGAGCGCCACACCAACTTTATGTGAAAAGGAACCCACGTAGATAACCAAATACCGCGCTTGACTAGCATTTGTCTCAAGCAACGATTTATGCTCAGCATTAGTTATGAAGGTCTCAAATCGTCGAAGTCAAACAGGCATAACTTTATTAAATATAAGCATGAAATCAATTGAGAATGTAATGAATTCAAATGCACAGATCGGGTATCAGATATTAACTTGAGGCTTTCAAGAACTGAACAGTGTAAGTATCAGTATGCATCTACTCTAGAGACGAGACTAAGATCTTGACGTGACTCTACAGACAGTAATCGAGAGGTGTTAGAATCAATTACTCACAAAAAGGATAGCAAAAATAACCCAAAACAAGCAATGTCAAAGTTTGGGAACACAGCTTTAAACAACTCAGTTAGTCGATGCCAATCAGCTAAATCAGGAGTTAATTTACCAACACACAAGCGAAATTAATCGTCAGCTACATCGTGGAAAAAACAGCATGGATAACTACAGCATTGATATCCTAAACATTTCTAGAGTTACTTCAGAAGCTGCTTGAGTATCTTGTAACCACCTGACGCTGAACGCATTCGGTGGACTGTTACAGATTTCTGGTAAGTTGTGTTGTGTTACTACTTTACTGTGAATGCTGCATACAACAATATCTCCTCACAGTAGACATCACCTTGGAAGAGCCACCTTCTGGGTTCTTGGTTTGGTGTTCACCGGAAATAATTTATATTTGATTATTTTCATACAACGAACATCTTAGATCAAGCGTGCAACTTGTTCGAAACCTTAAGTCACAAGAAAACATGGACGGGACTACGTTAGCGAGAACAGTAATGCATAAGGATGCTGTATACCGCATTGGCGTTAAAACAGCGCGTAATGACTCGTTTTCTCTCCGCCAGGTTGAATTATCTTCAGTAATGTAGATTGTTTCCGTCTCCAATACACTGAGTTGTTGGTCCTGTTCAGGATTACTGTCTTGATAATAAGTTATGCTCAATCTCACAGTTCGATTCACCAAACTCGACAGTGGCTTAAAGAGAAACTTGATGCTGAAGTTACAGGATGGGGCGTAAACGGATAGTTAACGGGTAAAAATCGAAGTAATAAGTTTTGTAACCTGCATAGAAGAGAAATGCCGTAAGAAACTCGTGCAGATCAAGGAAGGCGCTACAATCAACTAAGATTTCCTGCCTCCAGAAGAATGACAAAAGAACCTATGGCTTTTTGTGATAATCAATACAGTTTTGTTGCTGATAGACCACTGCAAAAGAAAACGGTGGAGTTTACGACGAGTTTCTGGATCGCTATGCCACTAAAGATGACTACAACATAGTACTACTACCATACTCATTATTCAGTTTCTTAAAAGGTAATGCAGTCTGGTTAATGTAGTCACAAGACGTAATTACTTATTGTGTCGATAAGCCGCGCTATTTGACCCAGTGTTCGCTAATCCTAGCTCTCAACTGGGGTTGAGCTCCGTCATTAACTATTCACTGTTTAGATTAGGGTCTTCATAAAATACATTCTCAGATATTACCATTTGCAGCCCCTGCTAGTGCCCTTATAATCGCGGGTCCCCATAACTAGATTGTATTGTGTATCAAAAGAGGCGCCTTTCTGTTCCCAGGTCCTAGTGTCAGATAATAAATAGCTGATCTAACGCACCAACTAAGACCATCTAAAAGCTGCGACTAATAAAACTATGAATGGCTGCGTTTTTATTATCCATTTCGGGAAGAAGCACCGTGGGATAACTAAACCTGAATTTTATGATAATTGATGAAATGGACTTATTAGAATTATGGCGAAGAACAGCACTGCGAACGCTGCCAGTCTGCACGGAATCCCCAGTGGCTAGGCTTCCACTTATTGAACAACAATTAATTAAACGGAGTCGCCTTGTTTCAGTCAGATCTGGGCCTGCGAGGCTGTATATAGATTTTCTGTTAACCGTAATGTTTCTCGGAAAATCTGACGGTGTTCCCTTTTAGTGCTAAAGAATCACTTTAATCTTACCAGAAATTGATGCCCTACGAATCTAAACCAGGTAGGTGCAAGGATCAAGAGAGCTTTTACAGCCGACCACGTCGATGCAGTCGAAAACTATTCGAAGTTAAATTCGACACTGATTGATATTGTACTAACACAAATTGACGGTGTCGATGATATCGAGGACGAACGTTGATAAGCATGCTAAATAGTTCAGTGGCTTATCCAGAGGACGTTAGCACAACGCATTCGTTTCCCGGAATGACTGATCACATTTTCAGCTAGAAATGCACCACGTTTGTACACACTATAGTAATGCGCTTGGTGGAAATCGGATTCTCCTCCTTATAATAAATAATACAGAAACTCTTAGTCCCGAAAATAACGCGACTGTCCCCGTTAATTGCTCCCAAGACAAATCAAAAGATGGGTGAAAAAAGGCAACTGTGTTCTGCCCCCAACAACGTGTGCTACAAGGAAGAAATTACAGGGTATTTATATGGTACATAGCGACCCGTAAGCATCCTCGAATCAGAAAGTCGAGGGACAGTTACCAGAAATAGTAGTTAAGGTCACTAAGCCACTAATAACGGAATAAAGGCCGAACAGGTAAAAAAAATAACGAAGATTAGCTCTCGACTATGAACATTTCCGTTCATTCTGATTGGATAAAATCGTTTTCTCAAGGAAGGAGCGGTTTTGGACGGAAAAAATGGATTCCCTAACATCTCCCATGATCTAAAATTGGACATCACCGTTGCGTTTGAAGTATCAAAATAACGCAGTTGATGTGACAATTTGGCATGTTAGCTCGCAAGGCAGAAGACAGACATACAGGCTGCTAGAACGCTGAACTAGGGGAAAGTAACAGCAATGAGACTGGAAGAGAACCCATGATAAACATTTTTGATGTGGACAGTCCACAAGATGCTACACGGTCGAAGCCTTACGCCTTTGTTATCCGTTTTCTGTTTAAAAAGGCAAGCCAATTGCAATAATGGATTACCGAAACTCTAAAACCAAATGCTAGTCAACATTGGAATTTGGTCAAACGGATGATGGACAATCGAAAATCACATGACAACGGTAGCAATAATTAATCGGAAGTCAGCCCAATTTAACCTTTTCAGAACAAATCAGAATGTTCATCCTTCAAGGTTGTTTCTTGGTTGACTTGGGCTTCCAAACAATCCGATAAATACACCTGTTTGAACAGTTGAATCCATTCCTGTTGCAAGTTTCCACTCAACACGCATTCATGTTTGACTTGATTTGCTCGTTTGAGATAACTAACGTATTTTGTCAGGACGATTGCATTAAAGACTATAACCATACGCTACAGCACGCTAAAAACAGGAACACCACACACAGTCCGTGTTAAAAGCATCAAAGATGTTCGGGGTCTCCGGATTTTGATTCCATCCATCCACAGTCTGGTGCTGTGTGAGGCAACTGGTTGTCAAAAACACCGTTTCCGGGAGTGTGAAAAACTAAAAGCTATTGAGTTACTTAGGTCGCATTTTAAAAATAGAAGTCCTATTCCGCTAAATTGATGAAGTACTTATAAGTAGTTTGGTAGATTTGATAATTTAGAAGAAACTCTATTGCGAAAAATATGGACTTCGGGTGGGTAAGTAGGTTCAAATGTTAAATTTCTGAACTTCCGGCGTGGTTTCGTAGCTCAGTTGGTAGAGCATTTGCCACGTTTGGGCATTTTGTTTCTGTTGCCGGTTCGAATCCAGCTGAATTCCAAATTTATCGCAATTGGGTCTCTTCAAAATTGATGAACAATGCTGAATTAGAGTTGTATATGAAATACACACTGCACTATTGGTGCACCATAACTCCAAATGTTCGAGACATTCCGTTCGTAGGGATGATCAGAAGACCTAACCAATTCAGAGGAATTGGCTAGTTCGCTGGTGCTTTCGGAATAATCAAGTTAATCATTGCGATAAGCGTGTGCATTTCGCCACACAGGCTTTAGTAGAGCTTGGACTCGTTTTGTTACAGTGCTTTTCACATGACTCCAGTTAAGCTAGAGACAACCAGATGGTAGGTGGATGATACGAGTTTGGAGGATGAAGACTCTAATGTCAATTATTCGTTCCGTGAGACGTTATCGACTTCCTAGCTAGAATCCAAAAGACGATCATCATCATCATCACAGACAGCAATACGAAGCTTACTTGTTGCCAAGGGCATTGCGATAAATGGTACAAGATCAAAGAAACTCCTGTTATGAGAACTTGGCCCTTTTAACTTTGTATCTGTTTCTCTTATTGTGGCTGCTTCAGTATATTCAATATGTAATGACGCCTAAACCTGATACAATGTAATAAGTGTGACGGACGAGAACTTGTGCGACGTCCCTGCTAGAATTGTATCAATAGAACAGGTACCTTTATGATTTTGGCAACCTTGAGGCCACAACCTCAACCCCATAATCGCACAATTTTGAATGGATAAAAATAGAAGGGCTTGAACGGCACAGATGCAAACAGAGATTGATAAGAGACACACCTACTGGTCACGTAGAACTGAGAGGTAGCATCACACATTTGGTGAGTTGAAAACAAATATCATACTGTAGTACCAATAAGCAGGTCGATGAATACTTCACAAGCTGACAGGTAACCGATGTAATTGATAAGAAAGCAGTCTAAAGCTGTAATGGTAAACGAAAAGACGGCCTATCTGGAAATTCGGTTTTCAAGTGGAGACTAGGCGATATCGAGCCAGATACGTCCGGAAAACAGCATAGCAAGAACGCTGGAAGAGTACGAACAATAGGGAGCAACAAAACATTACTGGGATCTTGGATTACAAATGGTGAGGATATCACGTCTGACTGCTGAAATAGTTGCGGAAGAAACTATACAGGAAGAGCAGGTTGATAACTTGATGCAAATATCGAGGAACATGTTCATGGAGACGACACCAAGTTTCACTTATCACGAATGTACTATTGTTGTATGACAGGCAGTTTCGTTGTGAGTAGTATATTACTCACAAGTAGTATGTTACCCACAGGCAACGTTCAGGAACAAACGTTATCATCTCATTGTGCGCTCGAAACAATTCGTACTGAGAGGGTGACTATTCTAGTAACCGTGTCCCGACATTCACACTGTTTCCGCCCCGTTCGCCTGTCTAAACTTTTAATCCACGAGTTCCGTTCTGCAGATATTCAGTTTGATGCTAATTTCAATGACACTTGTGTGTGACCTAAAGACTGTCCGAGAACGACAGAGATAATGCCCTCTCATTATTATATCCACAATAATTGAGACAACTAGCTGGTGCAATTGACGGTGTCCTGATTGGCCATCATTATCGATTTGAGAAATTAGGGATGGCCTGCGTGTGCCTGTATGTAGATAAACGTCCAACACACCTACACAATGGTGATAACGATATGATAAACGCAATGGAGTTCTAGCAAAATCGGAGAAGGCTGAAACAATGAATGACACAATGACCAGATTGAGATACAAAGCGAGGCATATCCGATAACATCGTCAAGGCGTCTGCCGTTTTTTGCACTTCAGTCGGGAAACCAGAATCATACACTATTTGAACAAACGTTGACGTTAAACCGATTACGTCTCAAACTTCGACCATGCATTGGTCAAGAAGCCAAACATTTTTCTAAACCAACCGAGTAGACTTAAAGACAAGAGATACACGACTACTTGGTATTGAAACTTGCATCTACGGGTGGAGCGACATTGATGGACTAAGCCACTGAATGCAGATTTAATGATAATCATGTTCTCTACATACTGGTCGTACGGCATCATAGATTTATGGAGTAATGAGTAAACTTTAAGTCTGGGATTTGAAAGAAATAGAGCAGTTCTAAAAGCTACATTCATGCGAGACCCACAGTTTATACAATCAGAACAAACTCAGCGTTTACCAATGCTACAGCCGCCGGAAGTTTCTTTAAACTGCCAAGTGTTCATCAGTTTCGGCATACAGTACGAGGAGGATGAAGCAGCTACTCAAACAAGCACAGATTCATGCAGAATGTAAAATGGTTCATTCAACAGTCGAATATAGAGAGATCAATGAAAACCTCGATGAAGTGAAAAACTACGATTTCAATGTGTTATGATATAGGAAAAGCACGAACTAAAAGGAGTTATTGATTAGTGAACAGAGTTCCGCAAACATACCAACTTGTCTCACGTGGAAACTCGTAGTCCAGCTTGAATGCCAAACAAACGTCTAACTTTTAAACGGGCGGGTCAAGTCTGCGCTGTAGCATACGAAGAAATACTGACGAACGCCAACTTGTAGTAGGGAAACAATGTAAAAGGACTGAGGAGACCAACGCGACGTTAGAACGTGCATTCCCCATATATTCAAAATAAATGCGGTTGAATGTAGTGGAACATATCAGCTAAACGTTTGACGATCATCATCACAGACAGCAAAATATCGATGGTTCTCATTGATGCTTAACTGCCACACAACCACGAAAAACAGTAAACCCTGTACAGAAGGGAGAATGAATCTAACTACTAAAAATAACCTCGTCTATATTCAAACATTCAACATCTGACAAACAAAACAAATAACCGAGCTATAAGTGAAAGTAAGGCGTCATCAGCAAAACAGTTACTTCCTTACGGTTTTCACTACCTCACGTCATTGAATGCAATTACTACAAAGACAATTCGGTCAGACAACGACAACATTTAAGCCACTGAGTTGTATTAACTGCCATCTCACCTAAGGTCTCTAAACACCGACTTTGTGGGTCACGAGGTCCCAAAGCCTGAGTGGCAAACCTGACCTACAATGGCCAACTCTTCGGTGGACGATTTCATTTCTCTATGCCAGGTCACCATCTGTCTACCTCGCACTTCACGCCGATCGGCCGTAGTGTAGGCAGAGTTCACGGTGTGGCAAACAACTAACTGGTATCCTTGGTACATGACCTAACCATCTAAGTCTGTGCAAATGTGGGGATTGAACAACACAACTTGTTTGACAATCAGTCCCAAACACTCGTATCCCAACCTCCGCGTTACTTACTAGTTGGTGCCCCCCCGATACGAGCCAAATGGATGATCAAACACCTGAAGAGGGTTCACGTCTTCTACCCTGAGCGGACGAGTTTCGCTGCCGTAAAGTAATACAGTCCTCACTGTCGTCTTATACACGCGATCCTCAGGCCTCAGAGAGATGCCTTTCTGTCGGCAGCGGTGCCCAAGGTTGGCGAATACCTAGCCTTAGAAACACGTGCTTCTATTTCATTCCCTACACCTCCGTTGACGCCGATGATACAGCTCCCCACGTACACACATCAGTCAAAAACCTCCATAACTTCATTGTCTATTATTAAATCTACGTAATCACAGCAGTCTTGCAGAAGCACCTTGCATTTTGAGGTTGCAAAGCGCATTCAGAAGTACTTAGCAGAACGCGAAATAGCGTTGTTTGTGCCGCTTGAAAGTTGTCAAACAGCAACACCTTATCGTCAGCATAATCAAGATCAATCAGTCTTTCACCAGGTAAGAGGTCGACGCCGGCATCATTTGAGTGCTGCAGATAGTCTTCCATTATTTCGTCTATGACGAAAGTGAACAAAAATGGTGAAAGGGGACAACCTTGACGAACGCCGCTCGTGGTTCTGAAGCTGTCAGATAGTTCGTCGTAAACCCTAACCTAGGCAGAAATATGGGAATAAAGCGTCGAAAGTATGTTCACATACTTGATCGGTATACCACTGCGTTTAAACGACTCTAAAAACGTAGATCGATCTACCCAATCGAACGCACTTTGATATTCGAAAACAACGGCAAACGTTGGCCGACAGTGTACAAGACGCTGTTCCAGAATTTAACGAAAAGTAAAAATGTGACCAATTCATCCTTGTCCACGGCGAAACCTTGCCCGTTTTTCCCTAATGTTTGTCATCCGAGTTACGGTAAATCGACGAAGTATACTGAATACCAGAACCTTAGTAATGACTGAGGTTAAACTAATGGTTAACTTATGGTTTTCTGCAAGAGCCCCTGATAACTTTTTTGAATATGGAAGCTATTATCGAGTGACCCCATCACAGAGAGATGGACTCGGCAGTCCACAAATATTGAAACAACTGCGTCAAAGCCTCTACTAACGCCTCCCCACTTTTTTGAAAGGTACCGGCACGAGATCAACGGGGCCAGCAGCCTTATAACGTTTGAGAACCGAAATTACGGACCTCAGTTTCAGTGAGTGGTGTCAAGGGTCCACGTTGACGAAGACAGCTTTAGATGCATTACTACCCTTGCTATAACATGCATGAAATGTCACCGCAAATGTTGCCATTTGTAATAGATCACATAATGTTTAGGTATATATTTGTATTCCTGTGCACATGCATCCTCGGCTTGCAGAGACAACGGGTAGACAAAAACAACAGCACCCGTTTCAAACCAACGAAAGTGTAGAGCATGGGATGAAACAAGAAAAATGTAAAATCAAACGAGAGAACACAGCAGACCTTTGGAATGTAGTTTCGGTCGATGGTACGTTCGAAAAACACATGCCAACGCCTGCTCTTTTCTAGCAATCCACGCGGAGGCATACCCAGCACTTCGATGATCTTCATCATCTGACCAACCTGCATGGATTAGAAGGAGGGGGACAAAAAGTTTGTGAATCAATTGGGTAAATATCATTTTGTGAAAGGGAATTATAGAAGACTCAAGAACGAACAACTTCGCATAAACACTGGTCAGCAATGAGGAGTGGTCAACATTCCGTAAGCAATAAGATATCAGAAAACCATACCGCGACTGACGACCATGCTGAGATTATGAGATAGGACACCGTTTCAAGAGGGCTGTGGTATGAGAATACACGATGAAAAACAGTGTTCAGAAGGAAATGGATATTCACGACTGACCCAAGTGAATCAGAACAAATCGGCGTGTTGACAAGGTTCACAGACTAGCAGAATGTGAATGTTCTCCGCTCGTACACATCCGGCCAATAGTTGTTGATCTACAACCAGTGTTTCCGTTCTGCCCTCCTGTACCGTAGCAAGTAACCAAGTTGTTTCATATTTTGCCCTTTCCTCCGATCTACTTCAGTTTATGAATACAGGGAAAACAATTTCTCAGAAAATGTCAACATTTCAAAGAAATGAGTGGCATATGATAGCACATGGAATACCGAGCGCAGACCGTTAATTTTGAACAGTTTGCAGCGCAATTCGATGATGATTTCGGTAGGAACTGATCAAATTATTGAGTACATGCGTTCCAAAGCTAATACCGACTAGCACTATCACTGGGACGGTAATCACATTATGGACGACTCACAAGACGAGAGTTGTCATTCGAATGGTCAACACAATTCCCAGTATATATGCCTTGACAGTCGATCATCAAACATGTTTAGTCCGAATCTGCTCTAGCGAGCTATTGAGTATGAATATCGGAACGATTCAGACGATAAATTTCGAATGCACTGAAGAAAAACGAATAAGTCATACAACTATCCAGTGAGAAATCTGCACATCCCTGTGTTCAAGACGACAAGTGTTTGACAGATGTATGGGAACATTGAATCAGTAGTACAGGACAAAAGTGTCGTCGAGGGGGAGTATCACAATACCTCACAACCGTTTGGGCCATCTTGAGTTAACGGAACGAACCACTGGGTTTTTACGATGAATATATTAATTCGAATTACGTAAGGATGACCGAGTGGTTTACAGTCAAAGTAGGAATTCGCCTCATTGCTCAGTCAACGTGTTCGTCTCATCCAAACCTGATGGGATACCCTAGTTAAAAGATCAGTAACAAGAAATCCTACTTGATCTCGTTAGCCCCATAAAACAACTGAAAGCGACCTAGTGAAGCACCTACACATATGAAACTCACAACAACCAAATAATCAGAAGCATAAGAAGACGTGTTAGTGAGATAATTAAAATACTGAGGTGTAACAAACCATTTAGTGTAACCTCGATTATTCCATAAAAAAAGCCGGTATGTATTTGTCATAAACATTTTCACTTTTCGAAGTTAAGCATGAGAACTCACCTACCACACTTAATGAGGGACAGGCATCTGATTAAAAAGCTACAACTGAGTACAAAATAGACTTGGTGCGTTTATTTCAATCGAACAGGTTGTTTAATCCCAGTCAACGTTTTTAAATAAATTAACCTAACCGATCATTGCAAAATGTGCCTTTGCTCCGCACAAATAGTTATTTATTAAATAGCTCGTTAAAGCCGCAGTTTATCTAGCAAGCAAAACTTGTTCGGGGTACGCGTAAGTCCAACCTGCAGCATCTGATCTGAATTTGTTGTAACAGCGTCATCAGTATGCACTTGACTGTATGGATTGGTCTAACTTTGTGGCTGCTCGAGCTAACTATCAGTTTCAGCTATCACCACACGCACTTTTACCACACATGCATACTTCGTACATTTTCAAGGTCTAGTACAAGAAAATCAGACCAAATTGCATACATCCGTAAACGCCTTACACGATGGAGCAGATTACTGTCTGCTAGAGGAAAATGAGGACGTCTGTTGACGTACGAGAATGTCACATGTTTCCGTTATGAAACACGTGCTTGTTGATTTCGGGTGGTTCATTCTCATCCATACCGCTAGTTGTTTTAAGATAACTGACCAAAACAAATGAGACGTTTTTCTAAAGGCCTCATGAGAAGTTTACATAAACTGTTTTAGTGTACAGATCCACGTATTGTAGTCTGCTAGAAACAGTGTCGTCGGTGAGAGTAGTCGAACGCTGACGAATTGCTATGGGGCTATTGTAGCGAAAAGGCGTCCAATAAAGCACAATCTTTATTGTCCAACTCGCTAGTTCACATGCTCCGCGCGCGCTCGCGTTT
>JTDE01021731.1:15395-34816 GCA_014338405.1 Paragonimus skrjabini miyazakii | reverse complement strand
ATCGGCAGAACAGATCGGTGCCTACGACAAAGAATGGCTGAACATATGCCTAAGTGGTTGGTGCGCGCCATGACGCAACAGGTAATGGCAACAGAACGATTAAGATTAAATCCGACCTCATCCATGGCAAAGCACATCATGGAAAAAGGTTACGCTGTTGATCCCGCCAATTCGTTCGAAGTGTTGTTGCGTAATCGGAATCCGAAGTTGCTTGCCATCTCCGAAGCTATGCTAATCAATACTCGCCGTCCGGTCCTGTGTGTGCATCAACTGTTGACTCATGCAGTTTGTCTGCCCTGGAACTGATAACAGTCCTTGTTTTGTATAAACCCAATCGTTGATTGTCTCGATTGTTGTAACAATTTGATTGTAAAAATAACACTATCTACGAACTACATTTACAATATCTCGTCATATTTCCAGTTAAAAAGACCACCAATACACTTTTCTGGGACCTTCATTTGGAATATACACACATGCAAATTTGACGTCTTTTGTCAGAGTCTGGTGTTCAACTAGCCATTTTTAATGCATCTTAAACACTCAAGCGATCAAACGCACTCGACGCACTCTCAACATATCCTGAAAAAATGAGAACGATTATCTAGCTAAGTAAATAACTATGTTCGTGATCGAGAGACATCATTGAATCACGTGTGATCCAGTGTAAATTGCTCCAAAGCATTTTGCCAAATGTCTGAAAATGAATAATCTAAAATAACTATGGATCGAAATCAAGGTTGTTCCAGTAAACATCTGTCAGAGATTTCCCGCGTTCATCAGATGGTCGTTAACAGAGTTATATCTAATGGAAAATTAAGCTCAGTTGGGCATTAGGGGGAGGAAAAGAGTAGATAACGAAACACAACGACCTTACTTGCTCGAAAAATTTAAAACAACCGGTTTACTATGGGAATTTTGGAGGAAAAATCAGAGGACATAAGTCGTACGAAGTGTTCCAGGTCACTACTTCGAACAGCCTGTACACACACGTACATATAATTACGTTCAACTAGAAATATAAGCCCAGCAGGAGACAGACAAGGTCAGGACAATTATGAACAAACAGATGGGCGGTTATCACCAATTCTTTATTAATGCATCAAACTAAGCTGACATGTTGGCTGGAGTGTCAATACGGACCGCTTTCTGAATACATGAAAACAGTCTTACACGTCAGAAATGATAACGTCCCAGTAAACTGCCAAGTACGTCATTTTCTGGTGCAGAACAGGACATTGAAGAATGCGTCGGTGACATCCACATTACGATCTGTTTCAGGTATAGGCATAGTGAATGTGGAGGACAGATGTCGGCTTCACGTTTATTTGGAATGCACCGCACGAATAACAGAACCAAATTCTCTACTGCTTATCAGTATTGTAATTGTTCTGCTAAAACTTCTGATGTAACTCAGCTGTCCTGACTTATTCAAAAATAGACCCATCAATTCAGCTACCAGGGGACCGGACAGTTTTCTGATCACTAAACGCTAGATTGTGACCTAAAATATGCGATCAAAGCAACACTAGCTTTGTTTGCTTGACAGACATTTTCTCCGTCAATTTCAGAAGGATCTGCGACCTTGTAAACTGAAACCAAGTATGATTATCTCCAAGCGGACCATGGATTTTCGTCTTGAAATCAACCGCACTAACCTCGTTGTTTATTACGAGACGCATCAGCAGTTGTGTACAGCGCGTAAAGAAGTATCTGTTGTGTACCATAGATTATATAGGCCCGTGTACTGATTCAGTGAAGTGCATGAAGCAAGAGACAAAGCAACAGATGGAGGGCTCCCTGGTTGTTGCACACAATAATTTCTCAGAGCCTGGATATGGGCATTAATGTCATCTGTCAAACGTAACCAAAGAGAACTATGACCATTATCTCTTGGATTAAAATTCTCCGTTGCTCACAATAGAAGTTTAAAAATGGGCATTAAACATCGGTTCAAAAAATTTTCAACAAACTTGAACGGTTTTATTTTATTTCCAAAGATAACGAAGATGGATTCAAAGCTGGACTATGTCCCATACCAATGTCATGCAGTCGAACCAGTCCTAACAACTTACTAACCGCATCTAAGTGGAAGGCGTTGAGTGAACTGAGGACGAATAAGGACGTTGAGATGATGGAGTACATGTTTCTCCCCAATGCGAAACAAGAGAAATGGAAAAAGGTATTCACAAAAGGAATCTTAATAGTGGAGTGCCTTAATAGTTTTAGACCAGCAGACACACGAACAGCATGTTTGCATGGACCACCAAAAGTACGGCATTCCGATGTACAAAGGGACCAATCTTATCAATGGCTATTCGTTCATGACACCAACCCGCGAAATGGAACGTTAAAACCTTGGGGTCAATCAATAAGCGACTTTTTAGGTTCTGCCCAAACGATTGATTCGAGTTATTTGAATATATCAAAGACGTAGACACCACACATTTTCACTTGGTGTAATGTAACCAACTACAATTATTTCTTTGGAAAAAACTATTGAGCAGATTTGTGGCTGTGTGGACGAGCACACCTTCGATTTAAATGTTGATGTTGAGCATTTGAAACGTTCTTAAACGTTGTACATAGAATGCAAAAACTTTCATTTGAAGACCATGGTTAACGCCAAAGTGATAGAATTGCTATGAGGAATTCAATCAGTCCTGTTGTAACAAATGTTTTCATGTCATCCATAGCCGTTGATTCCATTAAAAATATACCGATTTATATAAGATAGATAGATGGCATGCCAGTTATCACCGACAGCACAAAGAATATAGCACTAATACTAGGAAATTAATTTCGAGGAAAGGACGGGTCGTTTACAACTCAGTCCATAGAGATCCAACATTTACCGTCGATGTACATGAATTGCCGTAGTTTGTGCCCCCATAGCACAAAAATAAGGCCTGGTGCGCAACCTAGTTCAAAAGCAAGAGGAATATGCACTGGTGACAATAAGTTACGAACAGTTTTGCTTAATTTCATTCCGAAAGATAAAAGCTATAGATTATTTTTCCTTAAGAAGAATTAAAAGCAAAGTCACGGAAATGTTTGTTTAACAGTGTCAAAGAAAACTTTTCTTAGAAATATTACTGATGAGCTACTTATGTCAGACAAGTGAACGCAATATCATCTGGCTTCCATGTCCTCTGATAAGAAGACGAACGAAATCAAGCAGACTTCATCATTCGTTCGCACAAATCAAGTTAGAATTAAAGAATACCATGATTGTTGCCAGAAAGATAGACTTATCATTGTCTTTTTAGTGGTTCAACTCCTTCGTGACAAACGCATAGTTCCTGATGAATTCTGGTTTAGATTGTCAAATTTTATACGATGGAAAGAATTTCCCAGAGAAAAGGATAAGATCATACATGAACCAGGCGATATTTGTTTTTGCAACAAATCAGGATGAAAGCATCCAACTAATTTTTATCGTTGAAATGACCGACAGTGTAAGAGACCTTAAAACCATAAAACAGCTTTTGCGACCGAAGATAATTGAGAAGTTTTCATTTCACAAGAAAGTGCACTTTGCCAAGTGTTATTGCAATCGAAGAAAAATGATTGCATTATTTTCCTTATTAGGATGGGCAAATCCTGAAGGCCGATTTCAAATCTGAAGTCAAACCTGGCAGACAGTGCCCAAAAAGTTCAATATTTGCTCCAGTGTGCTGACTAGATGTTATCCAATCAACCAACTTGCTTTGAGCGTCTCTAGAAGGCAACAGAAATTCCGTTTTTCTTCAAGGTCACTTTTAACTTAGAAATTCAACATCGTTATACAGTAGTCTTTACAGAGCGGACAAAGTCATTTCATCCCTCTTGTTTCTTTGCTTTTTGGCTGGGGAAGTTTGTGAACCTGACGAGGATTAGAGGCTCCAGAGTTTTTCTGATTCTTTATCGTTTTGGGAGTTTGGTTATCGTTACAGTTTTTTTTGCTGTTGACATTTCGACACTAATAAAATATCGAGCGGAGCATATGATCATGTTGCAAAAATTTGGATAAGTTTTTATTTGACAACCGACGGCTCTTAAAAGATGTGAAACTAATCGGTTAGAGACTTCATGACGGTACGTTGCGAGAGAGAAAAAGAGTAAAACATTCGTTGAGGCCTTGATTCAATTGTTTTATCTAATAGGGGCGACTGACAGCGTCCTTCTGATTCGGAGGTCAATTGATAACCGTTTTAATAATTAGAAACGGGATCAAGAGTTCTTATGAGCATGACGACACAATTCGCTTGACAGCTAGGGTTCAGGCGTCCGATGCACAGAGTTTCAATCGGAACGGGGATGCTTAGAACAGAGTCAAACTTTGGAGCAGAGTTAGACGTAACATTGATCAACAATTGCCACTTCCTTGATTGCAAAGGTGCGTTTGAATGAATGGATCAGCCTGCATTTTCTAGAATAATCTGAACAAGTGCATAAACACACCAAAGACGTTCTAGTCTCCTAGTTAAACTCTGAAAAGTCTAACAGATTCAACGGCAGTTCGGAATCGAAGAATCAGTGCTTAGGGAGACTAATTTGAGTGGCAAGTATTCAAGCTCAGTGATGAGAGGGTTGACTTCGGTTGACTGAATAGATAGTGAGGTTCAGACATTTGAGGAAATGAGATAATAGAAATCAAAACGAAGCTGTTTTGCACATAAAACTACACTCTGAATTAAAGCTCGGTTAATTGTATACAAAGTGCAAACATCGTGATCTAGATGTTATCGTTCAGAAAGGTTTTTTTAATGTTATACTTCTCAATACAGCTCTTGGTTACTTTTGAGCTAGCACGCCTCCTTTGGATGCAAAATTGTGGTATCGGTGTGTACCACTGTAATTGGCGACGGCTTGTTCAAACAACAAACCACTGAATTTGTTTTACGGGCTCAAAGATGACGATAAAAACAAGATTGTTCTGAGATTAACGAGAAGTCGTAGAAATTCTGGTTTGTGAAAGGTTAATAATCAGTCTTATGTAGGCAATGGTTATCAAGATGTCAAAACGTTTCCAACAGTAAATCTTTCTTGAAACATGGTCGGATGACTGCTACCAAAACACACTCGGGAACGTTAAACAAGAGACAGTTAGCCTTTCTTTTCTACCATAAAGCGTTAGCTACGGTTCGACATATCAGGCGAAATTCGGTCAGGCTACCAAAACCTAGTCGGAAGCAGTCGACGCACATAGTGTTTGAATTCGTATCTGTGCGACTAGGAGCTGGTACTGTTACGAACCAGTTCACAACAACGGGGGTAAAATGTTTCACTCCCTTAGGGTACCACATGTGAAAAACTGAGTTTTAAGAAGAATAGTAGAGGAAACGAAAAAACGTCAATTTGTAACAGTCGTCACTCACCTCGTTCTGGCCAGCAAACAGCGGCTCGCCGGTGTGCAACTCCACAAGAATGCAACCCAACGACCACATGTCAATACTCATTGTGTAGTCCAGACCGAGCAACACATCGGGCGATCGATAAAATCGCGACTGAATATATTGGTAAACCTTCTCTTTCACGTGACATGAACTACCAAAATCGACCAGTTTGATGGTCGATCGTTTCGGGTTGACAAGCAAAATGTTTTCTGGCTTCAAATCACAATGGATGATTTGCAACTCAGGTCTGGAGAGGAATTCCAATGCGTGACATAGTTGAAGGGCGAACTTTCGTGTCAGGTTGAGCGATACACCACGGAAATTGGTATTGCGCAACAAGTCATACAGATTGTAGGAAAGCAGTTCGAAGACCAGACACAAATGACCACGAAATGTGAAGTGTGTCAGAAGACGAACTGGGCAGAGGTGGATGCAAGAAAGAGAAAGACGTGTGTGCAAGGTTGAATTATGTTGGAAACGTGCATACTAGTTAGTCAACATAGTTTCCAGCGAAACAATAGGTATAGCATTACAAGATAAGTTGTGTGGTAGCTGTGTACATCCTACACGTCATTGCAGAGTCCATCAAATGGAGACATCCAACGTCGTTCATGTCCGAAGACAATTAGCGCTTCTCTCAACGTGGGACTATGATGCACAGAGCACACTTAGGATATCCGGCTAACTCCCACCTTAAAAACGTCTTCCTCAAGGTTTTACATGTCCGGATGACGCCCAGTGAACCGGAGCAGATGAATATTTACAGATACCCTATTTAATCAGAAAAGTTTATCGAGCATAACAACAGAGTAAGAAGTCAGAGAACACTGAGACAACCGAGGTAGGCGTTAGAAACCAAGAGAGTACGGACCAAAAAATGTCAAATCGAAAAGCGAAAGATATACATACTCCTCACGATAAAACTATCAGGCCACCTGAAGTTTCTGGCAAAATACGTCGCATAGGGCTATTTTTGGTGCGTAGCTACACAACTGAGACTATCAAGCGCCATAACAGTAAAAGATTATAGTGAAGAAAGTCGCAAATATGATAGCAACAAATTCACTGACAAGACGGACCAGACGGTACAATGACTCGGGCCGCCGCTCACTGCAGCAGTGACGTGGGGGTAATCTAGAAGATATACTTACCAAAGAGAATAACGACGGATAAAACAAGACTAAGTCAAAGAAACTGAAATGACATGAATACAATCATGCCATCCATTTCGAATGATTTTCCCAACCAGTGATTTGAGTGATCACGAAGCACCCAACACAACAGTGCACACTTACCCATTTTACTCAACCGAATAGTCAGGATGTTCATATGCCATAACTATGTTGTTAACTAGTCACTCCGTGGTTTTGCCTAACTGTTGTTAGTCTCAATAAAAGACGCCCGATGAGGAAAAAGCCCAGATGGCATGTGGAGCAAGTGACCCAACTGTCGCAGACTATGCAACCTGAGTAGTCGCTCAATTGATTGCGTATTCCGAGCGTTCCGAAATACGCGTTAAAAATATTGCTTGCATCTTCCAAACAAACACGTAAAATATGCATAAGTTATCAGGCGACACGCACACAAGTTCCAGTCAAGTTCAGTGGGGATTTTTTTACCCGCGAACGGAAGATGTAACTAAGGGATTTCCACTGAGTCTATATCTCGCCGGTGTTTTGAAGGGAAAACTCAAAAACGAGCTGTTTGATATTTTAATATCTTCGTCATCATCGACAAGTCGCCAATAATACTCAGTATACTTGTCGCGTTTAACCAATCTCACAAGTCAATCCACTTCGTTTGACTTTCACCCTCCTGAAGTAAACCCACTCAGAAGGACTGGCGGTTAGTTACAGTTGGCTATGCATCGCAAGTCGACG
Organism: Paragonimus skrjabini miyazakii; assembly: GCA_014338405.1. NCBI lineage: Eukaryota > Metazoa > Platyhelminthes > Trematoda > Plagiorchiida > Troglotrematidae > Paragonimus > Paragonimus skrjabini miyazakii. The sequence goes on along the minus strand of JTDE01021731.1, from coordinate 27,558 downwards.
TGGAGCAAAAAGCACACGAATTCCAGAAGTTTTGTAATGCTCAGACAAAAAGAAGTTACTTCGTTCTCGGTGAAGCAAGAAAAATCTACTCGAAAGATGCGACTGATTGCGAGCAATATGTTCCGAGAAGACGGCCACCTAGATAGAATAATCTCGAAAAATATAACAGAGCAATGTTGTGTTGAATGGCAACAGTGAAAGGTACTTTCATCAATCTCCCTGATATAAAGGCGATTCAGTCCCAGCACTGCTCAATCGACGTCCAAACAATGCACGTTGTCGAATATTTCAAGCGGCCACGTTTCGCCATTGGCTTAAAACACGCCCATTTATGCCTGTCCGTCTGAAGGGAAAAATGCCTGTCTATGCTCAAAGCACTCTCTTGTGCACCCATTTAGTTGCGTGTGTACAGCAGAATACATTGGAAGTGCGACAAGGAAATTGTGAAAAAGCATACGGCCCGCGTAAGAATTGAAATGAGGAAGTCGAAAGCAAGCGCGATTGTCGCTCACCTGGCAACACACAATTAACAAGGCCGAGTCGTTCAGGGTCATCTACAAAGGTCCAGTCAACCAGCCAAGGTCAACCCAACAGTAGGGTCTGGCAACGGCGGAAGCAATTGCGATTTGGTCACATAATCCAAAGCTGCGCGTACAAAAGAAGTTTGTCCGTGCCTCTAATGTCCAGCTATCAATTTACCTTAGCCTCTTTTTCATCAATCGCAAGTGACACAAAATACTTGTGGACCATCGATTTAAGAACTAGAAGCTTGAATACCAGACTGTGCAGAGAATCCGTATGTAATAGTTAACCTAAATACATGTACTCATTTGATGACCAGATCTCAAGAGCATACGTTCGGCATTTTGTCCTCTAGATGAAACTACGAGGACACTGGAGGAAATACGACACAACGACAGCTACAGAAAATTGTGAAACGTGCCACAACAAATAAGACAAAAAAGAACAATGTTTAGTGAAAGGAAAAGATAAAACAGCGAGTACAGATATTCGCAACATGGGCGACGCAGACTTCCATAATTTGCCATATCAGACAGCGTCATCAACTCTAGGTGTACCCCAGATTCTAGTCGGGAATGCCCTAGTGAAGCATGCTTCAATACCGGTGCCCTAATGTCCCGAACAAAAGTGATGCGCTGGCTATCAGGTCGCCGCATTCAGTCTAACCCATCACTTACAAACGAGAAACGGTGCAGCAGGTAGTGAATTGACATTTGTGAGAATTGTCTATGCCAACGAAGCCAGTGAGACGAGTGCATTGTGCTGAGGGGTTGAGAGAGTCCATCCGTCCCAAAGACATGACGAACCCTGTATTTACTGGAAAGGCATTCCCACCGCACGCCGCCGATACGTTGGAGACACCGGTGGTCGGAAAACGAACACTCCGCGCAAACGGGCAGAGTACAGTGGCATAACACAACCGATCATTCATTGAAAAGAGGATGGCTCCAGTGCCACAAGTAGATTAGGTCTGCGAATGTCAGCCAAGCCTTGGCTGGAAGATTTATGGTCTCATCAGACATTCTATCAGCGCTGATACAATTTCCCCAGTACATGAATATCTCAGTTACCTTCAACGGTTCGCCACTGTGGATAAGAGCGGTAGTTGAGTCCTGCCAATCTTCTAGCATATTGCATTTGGGCGCAAATCTCATACCAAATTGACGAACTGAAGCCTATAGTATGATAACACTATTCTCGGCCCTTTGTGAGTCCTCACAGATCAGAGCGATGTCATCTGCGTACTCTATGTTTCGAAGCCGACCAATTGGGTGCAGTTTCACACTATCATATTCACGGTGTGTCGAAGCGCATTTTAAGGTCCCGTTCACTGCAAAGTTTAATAGGAAAGGGGAGGTTAGATAATACTGTCTCACCCTACTTGAGATGGTGAGGTCGGCAATAAGCTATCATGAGCCCCAACCTGACCACAGCCTGATAATAACTGGCTTTCGGGACGATATAATTTTCGGGCACACTCCGTTCCCATAGACCGACCCAGACTGCAGTTCTGTTAACTAGACTGGAGGCCCTCTGACATCCATAAAGACAACAATTGCAGAACTTCATTAATGATGGTGTTTAAGCATCTGTGAAGTGTGGAGATGTGATCAATGAAGTCGAGACGAAGACAAAATCCAGCTGCTCTACGTGGATATGTTGCCCACACTTTACGTCTAGTCCATGAAGTACAATAGCTACGAGTAGCTTTGATACTAAAGAAATCAGGCTCATAATATCCAGTAGCTTTATGAGTGCATAGTTGTCATAAGAGCACAGTACTTTCCGGCAGTTCAAATCGAAGAGGATTGTTGACTTGAAAGTATTCATCCAGAGTCTTTTATTCGAAAAACACTACCTGAAAGACAACGGGGCAAAGCACAGAGCATGCAGTCCATTGGAGGTTGGCGACCAGTAGTTCGGCTAGTACATTCTTCGAATGGAATCCGTCCATTCAGGATGCCCAATGCACTCTATATGAAGTTGCGGCAGAAGTAGCTCAATAGTTCGAAGATTCACCAAGGAAGGCGGATCTGGTGTCATAGATTTGCTCAGCCAGGGAGCCTGAAATCAATAAGGCTGTTGCGACGCCTGCCTGTTGTAAGGGGTCTATGGCCAAATTGGTTCACACGCCCGTCTGAGAAGTTCAGGCATTCAGGATATATAGTTCACACCCAATGGAGCCGGCGATCACCATGACCGTTCGCATGCCCTCCTCTGGATTCGTCCACGATATTCACACACAAGATGTAAGACATGCTGTCCAGGAGCTACCGCGCTCCTGTTGAGGCAAACGAAACCTTTTTGTGATGGGATAACGTGCGCCATGTCATAGTGCTGTTAGTCTATGTAGCGCTTAATGAGAATCGGTTGTCAATCTCGAGTTCGCCATACTTTGGTAGAACTACTGCCTAGTGTTGCGAGTCGTTCACCGGAAGAACCCAGAATAATCAGAACTTAACCCTCCAGTAGAAGACGATACAAAAATGTGCAGTCTGGAGACGCACCTGGTGTCATACAAACAGCGACCAACAGAAGCAAATTAATCCCAATTCCGGCGTGTCACAAAGTGAAACGTTTGCAGGTTTAAAAATGGCAACATTTTGACTGTCAAACAAATGCACCAGACTATCAATCGACTTCACAGATCAAACCACAGAAAGGTTGAAGAACAACAAAAGAAATAGACCCCGAATACCGCCTAGATGAGATCAGAAAATAATCTTTAGATAGTGTCTAACACAGAGAAGTCATTAGGAGCCAAAATTAAATAATGGTCAAATGGTCTATTTTCTTCAAATGAAAATCAACTGCACAGAGAATCAGGGTCAACAGACATCCGAGCGTGTGGATTTTAGCAATGAGAAGGTATTCAAACTGGATAACATCGATGTTTGGAGATGGTGCAAATATGAACATAAAAAGAACAATGTGTTGTGAAAAGAACCTAGACCTTCGACAGATGACAGGTTGGAGTGTAGTTTCAACGATGGACAAGTAACTTTGGTAACGTGGATAATGAGCAAAATGCCGATATACATAGGATGGATAGATCTGTTACCATCGGAGACGCTGCACGTGAGGAGGAAAGCAATCTCCTAACAAAACAATGCCTTAATACACATGTAAAATGTCACCATAATGTGGTTCATTTGCCGTGGAAATTGTAATATTAGACAGGACAGCCTGTAATTTCAATACAGGCACGAATAATAATCTATGCGATATACTGGCTCAACAAGTATACAGAGATGATGAGGTCCATGGCTACAAGGCCGGGGTTGAAGTGAGAGTAAAATAAGTCCAACAGACTTTCACATCCATTTATGAAGAATACGCAGACACAATGTAATAAAATGCTGGAGTGGAACGGAGCAACTACGTCGTACTAATTTATTCTGGTAGACTACAAATCAAAGCTGTCTTTAAGTGTCAAATTACTTTGTCATAATGACGTGCAGTTGGCTCAGTCAGGTGGATACAAAAAGGGCATCAGAGACACAATGTAACAGGATTAGTTGTAACATACTAAGTGTACCGCCCTCAATCGACCCGAAATAATAGAGAACAGAATATTCTGAGACAATAATGCTTTCCAGATGACGTACTAAAGTACACTTTTACACGGATCGAGTGAAAAGTACGACCAGGCACACGTCCAATTTAGTCATGTTTGTCTCAAACAAATGGACACTAGACAAAGGATGGAGAAAACTAGACAACATAATTACCGATGTAATTTGCCCCTGTTGGGGGTCGCTCTCCGGATTCCTCAGCTTCCTCCAGATAGCGGTTCATCTCGCGCAATAACCGTATCTCAACCTGAGCTTGGTTAGTGAAGGCACGTTTGTTTTTGATAATCTTGATAGCCACATCTTCGTTGGTCACACAATTACGTGCTTTCATCACCTGTAAACACAGATGGGAAATACGAATCAAGCCCAGGTCAGTGAAAACAAAGACGATATTCGACGGGACATTAGGCGTGATCATCAGGAGTGTGCGAGTTGTACGAGTTCAGTGAATGTGAGATCGATAATAAACAACCGTCCGAATGCATAAAGTGTGTGGAATGAAGGATGTACCAAAAGATGTAATGGGGTTAATTGTTTGGTGGATTAGTGCACGAAACGTGCTGTGGCTAATTTAAAAGCTAGCCAAGCATACAAGACAATACCTAATTACGACGTACACATATACACACAGCGACAGCTAAGCTATAACTCTACACATTCTCGAACATTACGCTCTTCCCTGAACCGTACCTGGGAACTTAGTAGCAAATCAGTAATGCAAATAACAAATAAGACAACCCAGAACGCATCTGTCACTCACTGGTGAGCTTTAAGGTACTACTTGATATCAGGAAGAACAGCTCGAGGGCATGTTATATGACCAGCCGTTACCAGCCTCCATCAGATCAGATCGATTCGGATCGACGGTTCTGCAAGGATAAGGAGTTCGGTGAACGAGCCGTGTCACACTCTGTTATTGATGGTTATTGTGAGGTATTACTCCAAGTACCTACCTAAAATGTCTACACCTTCTAATAGAAGTTCGCATCAGTCTTCTAAGATAATCCAGGTCACTGCACGATGGCAAAAGCTTCCATTGTTATGGTCACTTTGAATACCTGTGAACACCTTCTGTGAACCAAATTGTTTGATTACCGTAACTTGTTTCAACTCTGTAACTTTTCCGCTGTATTCATTAATTTTGGTGTCACTGATAGACTAGTGAATCACGCCTGTGTTTACTCAGACTATTCAATAACTCGGCCCTGACTACTACACTCTCCGCCTGAGCTCCGATGCAAGACCTGCTTTCAAATCCAAATGACCGGTTCCTGAAGCGACGCTGGCCACCGTCCACGAGGAATTGGATTGCCTACAGCAAGCCAGAGTCATCCAGCCACTAAACTGCTCCGAGTGGGCAGCACCGATCGTTGTCATGAGGAAACCAAACAGAAAGATGTGAATTTGTGCTGATCTCCACCGGTCTTAATGCTGCGTTGGACGATCGTTGATATTCCCTTCCTGTGCCGGAAGATTTATACGCAAAGTAAAGAGGTGGGCGACACTGCACCAAACTAGACTCGGCAGACGCCTATCTACAGGTCTCACCACGTTCCAGGGAGTTGTTGGCGAGCACTATCCACCGCAGACTGTTCAAGTATAAGCGTTCACAATTTGGCATTGAGACTGTCAGTGTGGTCTTCCAAAAGGTAGTGAACACGATGCTGACAGAGGTCATGGGTGCAGCTGTTTACCTGGACAATAAACGCGGTGGCTGATGCCAACGAAGACGAGGTAACGAATGTTTGGACCACGTACGGGCACCACATCCGTCAACAGATACGCCAATTCCTTATGCGTTTAATGAAGTGCCCAAAGTTCATCTTTGATTACAACGGCCGTCTCCCCGACCCAGACAATATACGGAGAAGTGTCTAGATATCATCGCCCTCCGAAGTTTCAACACTTCGTACATTTTTGGGTCTCATCAGCGAATGTGGTGCGTTTGACCCTTCACACCCCAGTGGGTAATTCGGAGACAACAAACACTAGACTTAGATCTCTGTGGTTGTCGTGTAGAATTCGGGCCCCCTGTTTGTAGACGAGATTTAATATTGGTAAGCAACAATCACGATGTGCCTCTTCGTCTGGAAGAGTTTTGTCAGCTCTGATATCAACCTATCCCCGCCATCATTGAAAAGAGAAGGACAGAGGAGGTCTGGAGCCATGCTACGCTTCGGTGATGAACTTAGGTTCCGAGGACATTTACGATTCCGAAGGAAGGTCGTCCGGAACGCAATAACTTACCATTCAGGTTCGGTCGTCTACATGGTCTGGTTGAGACTAGCTGGACGGTTCCTGGAAATGTTCAGCCCATTTGCCAAGTTGGTGCAATTGGGTGGCGATAAGTGAATCATTTCTTTTACACATGGTCTTTCACCTGACTCGAACTGGCAACTTGTTCAGCAGTGCTTCCTGGTAGGTAAGCGTTCCACACAATTTCATTCATTTTCGAGTATATCATCTCTAGGTATACGACAAAACAAAACGGGCACGCATAACAGCGTGATCTGAGTGCAGGTGGTTGCTCGAAAAGAGATGACAGTTTTTAACAGAGTGGCGCCACCTGTAACTGACTGCCATATGATCGAGCTATTTCTATGACTGAGAAGATCAACGGTCTCCATGTGACATAACGTCTTTCTCTGTGTTGAAATATAGACCATGAGATGCGCACAGCCGCAGCAGTCTTTCGACATTGTCAGTGCGTTGTGCCATGACATCAAACAAATCCCAGCCGCTTCCCCCATAAAGAAAGACGATCAGATTGAGTGTTAAAATCGCTGGCTAGTATACTGATGTCACACTGTTTAGTCTGCCTCAGGAGGTCGGTGAGGACGTTGCCGATCGCACCTTTGGTAGCATCCGAACCACTATCGGTACGAACGTACGTTGATATACTGAATATCCAACGTTTTTCTGATTTGCGCTAGCACAATTTAGCCGAGGTAGTAAGTATGATAGCGCATAAACGATTGCTTACTGGCATCCAATCGAGCAAACACTGCTCTGTTCTTGAACTCAATGCGATTCCCGCTCCAAGTTGATTACGAGATTCAGCTTCGGCGTCACCGGAGACCCTAAGACAGAAGTGTATAGGTCGACAGTTATCTAGAGGTGGCCTCAAATGAATAACAGTGCTAGTACCGCAGACTTGTATCTCCGTTACCGCATAGTACTTGCCAGAGCAGATTGCTGACCGATTTATCGGAAAGTGCGAATATTGAAGGCGGCAAAGTTTACAAGTCGTCTTGGTTTTATAGGACAATTATCATCCGAAGGCATAGGGGGAGCGGAAAACTTGTGATGCAAAACAGAAGGGAAAAGTCGCAAAGAATGAGTACTGTCACAGTCGACAGAACGATACTTCTCATACTTTCCAGTCGTTTATGGGGTTGACATGAGGAAGTCCACCTCGAGTATTCGATTCGAAAGACTGACCTGTGAGAGATATAGGATACGGAGGTTTCTTGGGAGACCCTACCCTACTCAGTAGTCTGACAGTTTTGGTATTGTGAGGTTTCCTAGTCGGATGGCATAGTGAGAAAGATACTAATGTCTGATTCCGATCACTGCCGTCGCAGTGGATATATTCGGAGTTAAATCAAACTGTTGAATGAAACTAAATGTTTTCGGTCGTATTGGATAATACTCCGTCGGTCACGGTCAACCGTTGGGTGACCGGAGTGCCGTTTGTTTCAGGTCACTTTTTCCAACATCAACATTGAAGTTTTAGTTCCTCCTGACTGGAGTCGGAAGGACAATGAATACCTTTAGTCAAGTTTGTTGTGCGTTCCAATGGAGACTAGGAATTGATGACACTCGTGTTGTGAATCTCAGTGTGCATTATGTTACACAATCCGCAGTCCTTTTCTAATTACTGTTTGCAGCTTTGTGTAGTTTTAGTACTGTGAAATATGATATACATAAGTAACAATCTCAGAAACTTGCTAATCTTGTACTATTATTACTGTCGATCACCCAACGATACTTCTGAAAATCTTGCATTCCATTTATCAATCAGGGCAAAAGCAGGCACCGCTATGTGACTGATAAGAAAATGGCAGAAACGCTTTTAGTACAGGGTCTTTTTAAACACTCCATCACAGGAGTGCCGACGAAAATAGTAATGCCTACGAATAAATCGTGCTTTTCCCCTGTGCACACACACACTGTCACTTTGTCTTAGAAAAACCGGGAGATGACAGCCAAACCAGTTAACTGAATTTAATTTTCGCTCATTACTACTGAGTACAGCAACCTTTAATGATGAGCACGATATCGACGCTTCCCTACACGAACATGTTGAGCTCCGCGATGTGCTCATGTTTTAACCACTATTATGGCTGAGAACGCAAATCACAGAAGTGAAGGCGTCCGAGGTTTCACAGTCGTGAGAACTATTTGAATAAGGTGTGCTATGAGTTTAGGATCGAGATTATCGAGCGAATCAAGGTAAGCAGTGAAAAATGCTGTACAGTTCTTAACGTAATTAAGTAGTTGCGTTTTCAACGGACGCTTGCAACTGACCATTCATCTGTGATCTTCCGCTGGGTTACATCGTCTCAGTTATATAAGCATATTCAGAAATATGGCTATCCAAGACAATCATTTATTCATATTTTACAATTCAATAGATTGCTAATTTTCTTATTTTAAGTCGGTCAGGAAGCCGAGCTCGATAGACTTGAGTTGCAGTCGATGATATGGCGACGGGAGTTGACGGAATAGATGCGCAAACAACAAAAGAACGAACAATAGTAAATTGCGTTATTCAACCCGTGATCTTTTGGCTATTGCAGACGCATGCAGAAAAATGTAATGAGTTAGGAACAACAGCCATGTACTTTTTATATCTGGTTCGCGCTGGCTAATCGAAGCCAACTGGTTCTGCACATGTTTGCCCCACTGTGTACTTTAGGAATATTATGGACAAGAATACAGACGCTAGGGAACTAGTAAGGTCTCGCAATAGAAAGGGATGTATAAATTAGATTTGATTTTTCATTGTTTTCTGAGCCGTCGAGCAACAATCGTCACACCTGAAAGACAAGTGTACTTGCCTTACTAGACTATTGTGTACTCTAGGGAACACATGAAACCAGAACAGCCCCAAAGAGAGCCAAATGAGAAGTTTATGCGAGCTCGAGGTTTCGATCAATTGTGAACAGTGTTCAATTATAATAACCAAAATCCACTGCTGCTAATTATTATCAACGTACTATTCACGTGTTTCATTACAATTTGGAAGTCACGGAGTGATTCAGCATCAAGAACGGTGTAAATCGAGTCTGCTCATTTTCACCACTAAACGCAAGCACAAAAGTACCTCCAGTTGGCAGAAGATTGAGTGATCTGGATCTATATGACAAGCAAGTGGTTCAGAAGATATTAGACAATCTCTATCTCGTTCTGTTAAGGATTCGTTTTGCAATCTCAAAATGCTTCAGTAAGGTTGCAACCATCACACTGGTAAAATTTTAGATAAGGAAGTTGGGGAGGTTGTTAATCGGAAGCTGTATCGATAGCCGTAAGCGAATAAATGGATGTTCATAGTTCTAAGTATGAAGCGGTCTTCGCCAATAAAGATAATCTCTGATAGCATAGATGCACTTTTACAATGCTTAGGGGTTGTGTATATGAAGCAAGCAGCATAAAAAGTATACAACCAAATAGTACGCATCTACAATAATTGTAAGAAGAGTACAGATGAAGACACTGAATACATGCATGAAAAACGGATAACAGTTGGTTTGATTGAAGTGGAAAGAAAAAAGTCCAGTACGAGCATATAGTACCCAGATAACAGTGAGCACACAATTGATCGCAGTAGCAATAGGATATATGGGCAATCAATAATAAAAGACAACAAAGCATACCTGGCCAAACGATCCTTTGCCAATCAGGCTGTTTATCAAATAACGACCCAACCACATTTCCCCCGGACGAACAATGTAGTCGTAATTGCTGTCCGTATGACGTCGGTCAATTTGCTGATGCTGTGGTGGCAAAGTTGATCCAGAACCACTCTTCGTGGTCTGAACAGGCAATGCACAGGGAGGCGCAAATTTCGCGTCACTTACAGGCATTAACGAGTTGCCACCAACCATCGAATTGGGAAACATAGGCTGATTCACGTAGGTCACTGTGGTACCTTTGAAAACAGAGGTCTCGTCCACTGTATGTGTGTCTCCCAAACCGGTGGAAGGTAACGCAGAGGTGGGATGGTGACGCGGCTGATTATGGTGAAGGTTAACATGCGATCGAACGGAGGCAGGGGGCAACACATGATGTAGGTCAACTGCAGTATTCTCACCACTGACACCAAACAATGGTAGGGCCGGACTATTGTTACGTGAACCCGGAATTGCTTGTTCAAACAGATCAATAGAAGAGAGTTGTGCATTGGGATCCTGGGAAGATAGATTGAGCCTTTGCAAGAAACCAGCTGGAGCATGAAGTGGAAAGTAGTTGACAGTGAATAGAGTAACCAAACGCAGCATTATTGTGAAAGTATGAGATAACCAGTGACCAAACTTACGATATCGGACTTGACAAACAGTCATCCTGAATGTGCCCGTCAAGATTTGCATAGCACATATGTATTCAATCCACAAGAGATAGCACCAGATACCAGATAATGTGTAAATTAAATCTCTATCAAGTGTCGTACTGATTAGAATGGTGTACCGGGATACACAGTACAAATTTGAGTTTTGTAAGCGACACTTATAACAAAACGAAATCAAGGCGGAAATGCGTTCCGTGAACAATCAAACGGAGTTGCAACGGGTTTAAAACATGAACCAGTAAGCAGAATGACGAATGGTATACTTTTCTCTACAGATCTCTATCGACAATCCAATGGACATACGCAGTCAGCATTACGCAGTTAATTACCATCTAGTCTGCATTCCGAAATGAATTATTCAAAATCCATATTATTCTGCGGGTTTTATCTTATTTAAGAGACAATGGGAAAACTGGGTGTTACAATTCTGCAATCGACAAGTATATTTCTGAGGCACATAGCAAGCAGGTTACATATGATCATAACGGACTAAAATTTGGATATTTCATAATTAAGTCATATAAAAACACACGTTATTGAGTCTCAAAGCGTAGATAAGTAAAATATCGACAAAATTAGATTTGGGGTTACACGTCCAAAGAGATGGAGTTAGTGCAAACTAGCTGAGGACAAGAAAGGACTGCACAGGACGATCCGAATAAATTGCAAGCAGGTGATAATGCCGCCAAAAAACGTAAAACCTTGTTATTGTATGATCTGATCAAGTAGAAGAAAGGTTAGTCAACTATCTTTGAGTATTATGTTCTCAGCTAGCAAACGTAGCGTGGAGCCCATGTAGTTGTGGGTGATACAAACAGATGTCCTAGAGTGACCTGCGTCAACCCGGATCAATCAGTGTCAGAGAAATGCACCAATCATCGCTGTTGCTCTTTCACGAACGATTCTCCTGACAGATCAGTGGCTCATGACATGAAAAGCGCCGACAGGAGTCACGTTCCTACTATCTCTGCAACCTGCTGAATCCAAATAATGAACGCCGAAGAACAATGCTAAACCAGTTTAGCGTCACGTGACACATATCACGAGGAAGTTGACAAGAAAAGAAAACAAATGAACAAGTGCAAAGTAAACAGAAAGAGAACGCATGGCAAGCTGATCAAACGACTAGCACGACAACCATGAGGAACGTGACTGCAGTCAAATAACACGAAAACGTACTGACAATATCACCGAAATCGTAATCCCCCATTCAACGCTACTGATCAAGTGCACGGAATATGCAGCTATGACGACGACGTCTCGCTTTAGTAGCACATTTTTCTTATCAAGTGGTTATACAACAACACATACCAACGAACGTCGGAAAAATCGAATTTCACCGGCTCGTCGTGTGGTCTACGTGTGCTGTAACGTCAACAGCAGGAGTAATACCGTGTGTGAGCGCAGGGTGGCATACAGTATTAACTGGTGACTGGCAGATCCACGCGCGTGTGCTCACTTATTCATCACGTGATCCGGTGAGCGCCAGCGCTAA
>JTDE01021731.1:0-15295 GCA_014338405.1 Paragonimus skrjabini miyazakii | reverse complement strand
TGCAAACACTGAAGAAAAAATTCGAGCACCTCACTAATTTATTCAGGGGTTCACGTGGACCGATCCAAGGATAGGATGAGAGGTTGTGGTTCTCTAACTCGTCAAACGCAGAGAGATTTGAAATCATGGTGCAAAATCGTGCTATTAAAGATAAGAATACCGGATACGTAAACGAGTAGCCTCAGACATGAGGACAGAGTTTCTCTGAGCGCAACAAATTTGTGTTCGGAACTCACTAATTAAGTAGCCCAGTCAAAAGCTCCGGAAAGCAACCACGCCGCCGACCGCGTAATGGGTGATCTGTTTCATTCTCTTTCATAAAAGCGGGATCATGAGATCGGTTCCTGCATAAGGATCATTCATGTATGGATCCAGCCAAACAAACAAACACACATTTGACCCATGTTCTGAGAGTTCATGCGAACGCGATTCACGCCGTAAGGATTGAATAAAAATCACATGAGAGCAGTTGGACATGTAGCATACTCAGGCATGATGCCAAGCAAACAAACAAATACAAACGCATACGCACACATTTATGCATGCAAACACAATGAAAGCGTGCATGCAGCTATGCAGTCGAAAATCATAATGAAGGTTCAACCGATTTGCTAACAAGTCAAGTGGTATGGCGCAGAAAGAATTCCGAAGCACAAGTCTACGGATCGGGATCGATGATTGATTGATCATCAGATGTGATAAGTTCAAAAACAAATTTTTCCGTTCGAATAACATCCGGTGTTTGTTGCTATTAGGTTACATGTGGACTGGATATTATTACCATGTTCTGAACACCCGACTGGGAAAATTGAAGGAACCAGGGTTTGAATCTGTAGCGTTATTACCACCGAGGTGTATAGGTTTTCAATTGAAAGATTGCAAATCAACAGGATAAGAATGCGCAATTAATATGCAAGTCACAGTGAGGTCGAGTCGCATTTCGGTGACAGGGTCAGAATAGCATCACATCGCTCAGATAATCGCGGGCGACTACGACCACTGCGCGCTAAGCACAAGCTATGTTTAGTCAGCACCAGTTTAGACATCGTGCGCGTCATTGTCATAATTGGCGCCCTCCTTCTCCGAATCAGGCTTTTAGTTAAGGGTTGAGGAGCTGTTGTTAGATTCCAGAGTGTCGTCCGAACTGGACCACATGCCAAGATTTAAAACGTGCGTTGGTATAACGTCGCTTTGCTTTTATTTTCTATAGTAAATGATCCATGGTTAGTAATAAGAGTGCCAGGCTACTGCAAAATGCATATTCCGACGCCTATCTATTGGGTCAGTCACCGGCGTTGCAGATGAGTACATGGGTCACGATTCTTGGCTGTCCATAACGCCCACAAAATGCTGCATCCGGGCCCCACTGACTGGCTGACTAACAATGTAATGTTGATTGACAATTTTCAAACGGCACAGAAAATGATAGACGCTAACTTGCGTTCTGCTAAATACTTCGGATTGCGCGTTGCAGCCTCAAGGCACAAAGTGCTTCTGAAAGACTGCCGTGATTCCGCAGATCTAATGTTAGACAATGAAGTTACGGAGACTTTTAAGCGGTTTGTGTATTCGGGAAGCTGCATCATTTATGTCAACGGAAGTGCAGAGAATGAAATAGAAGTGCGTATCTCTAAGAGTAGGGCGGTGTTCGCTTATCTGGGACACCTATGGCGACAGAAAGGCATCTCTCTGATGCTTACAGGTCGTGTATATAAGGCGACAGTGAGGGCTGTGTTATTTTACGGCAGCGAAACTTGGCCGCTCAGGGTAGGAACCGTGAACTGTCTTCAGGAATTTGATCACCGATGCCTGCGTCTGATCGCCCGTGTCGGGTGACACCAGCGAGTAAGCAACGGGTGTTTGGGACTGATTGCTAAACAAGTTCTTTTGTTCAATCCCTACAGTTGCACAGACTTAGATGGTTAGGTCATGAACTTAGAATGCCAGTTAATCGTTTGTCACAACGAACACTCTTCAATGATACCGCTGCCAACAGGCGTAAAGTGCGCGGTAAACAGATGATGGGCTGATATACGGAAATGAAGTGGTTCACGAAGGGGTTAGTCACTATAGGTCAGGTTCGGTTCCCGGACTAGGGACCTCATCACCAACAAAGTCAGTATCTGGAAACTTTAGGTGAGATGGCGGCTAATCGAACTCAGTGGCGTGAACGTTGTTGTTTGTTTGGCCGAGTTGTCTGTGAAGTGAGTGTACTTAACGACGTGAGACAGTTGAAGCCGTAAGGAAACTGTCTTGCTGATGACGCCTTACTTTCACTTACAGCTCGGTTGTTTGTTTGCAAGATGTAGAGCACCTTGACGCTGAATGCTTGAATATAGACGAAGCTGCTTTTAGTATTTAGGTCTTCTCCCCACCACAATTTTTTTCTTGGTAAGGGCCTAACCTTCTGTTCACGGCTGCATGGCAATTAGGCAACAGAGTGAATCAGATGCGTTTTGTTTTCGATTATGATAATGATGACTGCCGCTGCGTTAGAAGTTTTCGACGAACCATTACAAATTCACTACTGTGCGACTGTGCTGTGATTGATATAGCAGGTAGCAGAAAGCTGTAAAGGATTACACCGACAACCAACCACTAAACAGCCACCATGGTCTTCGTCTCGTGTGCGTCACGGTTGGAGATTGTCGGGGGCGTATTGTTGCGAAATCGCTGTGCAGGCCTTTTTCGTTCACACAAAATCCATTATTGTTATTGAAAATAATGACACATGACAAGAAACGTTTATGTATATTGCAAAAGGTAGGTAAGACGCACCCCACCCCCACCCAAACGTAACTACAGCCGGGACTCTGTCAATTCGTACGATATACATTGGTCAAACTTTTTTTTCCTATTGTGATCAGGAAACTCCATAGAGTATCGAATACAAGGCTAAGCATCTGAACAACAATTTAAGTATATCCTTTTAAGATCACCTACCCTAAATTCTTTTTGAAAATCAACACGATGAAGTGAGGGTCTCCCAAGATGAGACATCATAGAAATTCCTACCAATTGATCTAAACACTGTAAATCATCATTAAAATGTCCTATTTTGGGACACCTTTGCAACTGTTCCTCAGTTTGATGCTCTCAGCTACACCCATAAAGTGCAAGAAGTTTTTCAGGGCCAAAATACATAGACATCAGAAGTGTCCGCAATCATGGAGAGCTTAGGGATACGTGACTCCTCCGCACGCTTTTGATTAGGAATACAATAACGGGATTTAAATTCAACTGCCAGTGGAGAAACGTTGACGATGACATTATAACGTGACATCAGGTCATAAAATTCGATCGCTGCGGTTGGTCGGTGCATTAGGGAAAAAGTGAGTTCAGCATAACTACCAGGACCGGATTCATAAGCCAATCGAACTGATTGATTAATCTAATGGGAAAACAAAACTGTCAATAAAAACATCGGATGAAACTGAATTAGGCTATAAAGCGAGGAGAAAAATGTTAGTACAACCTCTTGTTGAATGGAAGACTTTAGGCTACTCGACGACAACATTTTACACCTGAGTTTCAAGACAGTGATGATGTGCCCCAAATGTAGTAAGCTAAGCGATGAAGTGGTATGTGTGAAAAACATGTCCGATCAAATATGGATCTTCGGAAACAAAGGTGGTATAATAGCACACAGAGGACAGAGCAGCGACAGGCATAACACAATGGATTAAAGCTTTATAGGTTGTTACAGTGGGAGGAGGAGCTTTGATTGTGCGTTTCTTTCTGTGTTTGTCGAGGAAACATTGTGTTGGATGGTGTATAGATGAGAAGTTAATGAGAGAAAATGAACAATAAGGCTAATGACATACAATCGGATCAGCAACGAACAGTGATTGTGCACTGAAAGGACATTAGGTCAGATGTGTGCGTTTAATGGTCTATGGGACTCGGCTAGGATGGCGATCAGGATAATTGTGGTGCCGGGTTATCCCCCACATATACGTCGATCGAGTGAAATTTTAAAATTCTCAACCGATACAGCTGTGACCACAGAGTTTGGCGATGTTTCAGCGTGAACAAACCTTAACTATGAAGCAGTACTGACTGCAAAGTACCTTACCTATTCTACAGCCTAATATCAGCGCGTGACCCCATAAACGATCAGTCTAGTTTAGTTGCAGATATGCCAGTGGATGATCAGGGCTGTAGAGTATTTCGAAAGCAAGAAACAGGTTTCACCTGGGGAGTCTGTAATCATTGAGAATTGACCTGATTCAGCTAATCTACTTCAGTTATAACAGTAAGGGATTTTCCTGGGCCCCACGGGGAGGAGTAATATTAAATGCAACGCAGCGGTTTAATGGTATGTGGTGGAAGCCAAACAGATACAGACAGACAAGAGGAGGTTATTAACTTACAAGCATAGATCGGGGCTGGTACAGTAGACATGGATGCAGGAACACCATTACTTCGATAGGTCGCGGCCGAGAGTTGCGAAGCATACGGAAGGTGCAAATTAGTGTCCAACGCGGGTAGACCCGCTGGTGCCAAAGCACAGCTTGTAGTAGGCGCATTGGCGAACGAAACGGGTGAAGGATCGCGATCAAGTGGCGGAGCCAGATTGTAGTAACAAGCGGCAGTGCTGTTTACCACAATGGCAGACGCACCAATGAGGTTGGGGAGCAGAGTGGAAGTGGAGGACGAACAAGCAGGAGCGTTAGTTCGATTCAAAGAAACCGGAACGATTGCATCTTGGTTAGCGTAGGTCAAGCTGGGTAGGGTGTGGCTCAGTTTGGCCACCGGGACGTCCTCAGGTGGTGATGAAAAGTAAGGATGTGAATGAACGAAATAAGGCTGTTGCAACCGAATCAACGAGTTGGACGAGTGCTTTGGGTACTCGTCCAATGTGAGCACGGAAGAATGGGCAAAGTTGGAATGCTGACCCGATTCGTTGGAAGAGTGCGTGACAGATGTATTATGATAGGAGCCCGAAGTATTTGGGTGGGCAATGGGCCGGATCACAGGTGGGTTCCCAAGAGCCCTCGCGTCTAACTCGTCTGGGCGTTGGAGTTGCAGAGAAGGGCATCGATCGGGAGATAGAACGCTAACAGAGTGATCGTTTAACCTGTAGTCCAGAGTTCCTGTACTGTAAATACCGCTGGAAAGGTCTGGAATGCACAAGACAAATTTGGCGCAATAAAGATGAAGTCAGTCCAATACACGCGTCAAAGAAGCATGGTGGCTTACATTAAAAAATC
The DNA here is from genome assembly GCA_014338405.1 of Paragonimus skrjabini miyazakii. Classification (NCBI taxonomy): domain Eukaryota; kingdom Metazoa; phylum Platyhelminthes; class Trematoda; order Plagiorchiida; family Troglotrematidae; genus Paragonimus; species Paragonimus skrjabini miyazakii. The sequence goes on along the minus strand of JTDE01021731.1, from coordinate 10,082 downwards.
CATTACTAACGACAAGCATTAGCTAACCCATACAGTTAACCCCGACAGAGTACCAGAATAGAGCAACCTTATGAAGCAAATTGAGGAGATATCATAGAAAAGATTCTGTCCCTATCAGAAAGATAACGGACACTGCACCAGTCACTCTCCTAGTTTTTGTTTCAGTTTTCATAAGATGCGTGAGCATGACACTGATTCATTCCCAAACAGCCAGGATCCGGATCAGATAGCGCAGCTTTTCGGGCCGCCGTCCACCACAAAAGTAACAACGAATATTTTGGGACAAAAAAATGAGCAAAATAAAAAAGAAACAGAAAACTTGAATAAACTCAGATTAAATAGAAACAAGGCCATGAAGGTAAACAAACCATTAAAAGCTGCACGATGTCATACCGGATCGTTTCGACCATCGATTCAGGGTAATCATAAGATCCTCAAGCGGGCGGTGACACTTCACCCAACAGAACAGAAGAGGATTTCCTGTTATGTTCATGACACTGTGGCTTGATCAAACTGTTCATGGCTTCGAGGGATAATGCTAGGTGTGGCAAACGTTCAACTGACGTACGGAGTTATCGTAACCGGCTGTATATTAATAATCTTTGATCAATCGATTGGGTAGCTGAAGACGTCGAAGACAAACAACAGTAAACGTCCATGTTGTTGTACAAACTGGTCGAGACAACGGCGTTAACTAAACATTGCAAGTCTGTTTATATCTTCGTTGCAAACAGGCCACGGTTTCGAACCACAGAGCAGTATACACACATTTTACGGCGACAAACGGACGTCTTTCCAAAGCGACGCACGACAAGACTAGCAAAAACAATAAGTTCTCGTTGATAAGCGCAAGTTAATGAGATGTTGCTATCTAAGTATGTGAAACGTCCCCCTGCAATAAAGGTGTTATGACTCGCTGGTCAACGATAATCATCTATGTCTAGCGCACGACAATACAAACCACGGAACGTAACACAGAGCTTAGCAATACCCGGAAACCCCAGAATAATACAGAAGACCGTGACCTTTAGCCGAGATTGTATTTGCTCTCAAACCAAAGGTAGCATAGCAGACGAGCGTCTGCGTATATACAGTCTTTGAATAACCTTGAAGAATCCCACCTAAATTGGTGCATTAAAAGACTCAGAGAGTCGGTGGCTTGAAACATTAGGTGAGATGGCAGCTAACCGAGCTCAGTGGCGTGAATGTTGCCGTTGTTTGGCCGAGTTGTCTGTGAAGTGAGTGCACTTAATGACGTGGGGCAGTGAAAGCCGTAAGGAAGCTGTCTTGCTGATGACGCCTTACTTTCACTTACAGCTCGGTTGTTTGTTTGTTTGCAAGGTGTAGGCGCCTTGATGTTGTATGTTTGAATGTAGACGTAGCTCTTTTTTAGTGGTAGGTCTCCTCCCCTCTCCCTTTTTTCTCTCTTCCTAAACAGGGTTTGTCTCTTCTTCATGGTTGTGTGGCAGTTAAGCATCAGTGTGAACCACTGATGTATTGCTGTCTATGATGATGATGATGATGGTGCATTAAAAGTGGGATGGGTCAATCACAGACGCCGGAGAAACCTGCGCCAAAATAGAGCTTTGGCACGTTGTGGCGCGAAAAGGAAAAACCAAAATCACAATTTATTCTTCGACGATATCTCGAAGAATAAATTGTTTTCGGGGAAAGTAGACTTTCCCCAACAAAAAGAAGTGAGAGTAAGGACATTTAAACCAACCGGTCCGACCGTTAACCCTATCCAGCATAATCTGGATATCTTCGACGAAATGGCTAGATAAAATAATATCGGCCGCATATTCCATGTCAGTCAGCTTAGTGCCGGGAAGAAACCACATAATAGGGAGATTGGAATCTCCAAGCGCATCTTTTAGGATGTCGTTCATGAAAAAGTTAAACGTGAACGGAGGCAAAGCATTCTAACAAAGCACTCGAAGTGACAACCAAACACGATAGTTACCCAACAATTCCCATCCCATTTATAGAGCGAACATTCACTAATGAATTTCTATGAAGCTACCCTTGCGAAGGACAGCTGCGGAGAACAGTAGAGTGGAATCGAATCAAAAGTAGCTATCAAGTCCAAAAATTCGATCACTAGGTACCTAAAAGAATGAAACTGCTTTAAGATTCGTTGCAGGATAGAAATGCACCCAACAAACACATGACCAAGTAGGAATCTTGCCTGTTCTTTACGAGTCTAATTTTTTTCTTGGGCTTGGAGAAACGATGCAATATAAAGGTATTGAGTAACTTAGAAGCAATAAGAACAACACTAATGCCTCTGTGGTTGTCATACTGATTTTGAATCTACTTTTGAAAACATGAATAACTAAAAGGAATCGTTAGTAACCAGATACCTTTTCTGTATTCCCCAACCGTTCGATCAAGTGGTGGAGGAAAGTATTATCATTAGTAAAGTCAGAGTTAAGGAGACCACGGAAACTATCCTCAATAGGGAAACGACAAATTTACAAAACAGTTCTGAGCAAAAAAACCTCGGATAGGTTAGCAGGAAGTATCCAGACTAGAAATGCAATATCACTGGACAATTGAGAATGTAAATCGGGGAAGAGCGCGCTAACATAGGCACTTTGGATACTAAATCCCAACTCATTAAAAGGCTCGAGCGCACACGTATGGCGAAAACATAAACGATTATTAGCTGATCAGAGAGGTAAGCAAGCTGCGCAAGTGAAATCCATAAAATTTTAAACATTATCGCTCCAATACGACCGACTTTTCCTCATAAAGAGAACGTACAAAATGTACAGCGTCAAAATAATGCGAATGAGGAGTCTTTCCAAACGAGAACCATCAGTGTAGTTAACATGGGATTTCCACTCCGGAAGTGACATTATCAAGCGCGATCGATTTGACTTAAAAATAGCCTAGTTAAAAGAGTACCCTTGACAGGCAGAACTCCGATGGAGAATCAAGTGATACAGCACCGGCACAACCGTTCGTCTGTTGAACCTTTTCTGTCAAATGCAACGGTGACTAAAATCTAACAGGATAATCAGAATGGCCAGACCATCTCGGATTCAAGTTCGCTACCTGATGATTGAGGTAACAGTATCAGTCTTACGTACTAGATAAAGATCGGAAAATGTGTTCAGAATCGATTTCTGATTGACTGTCGGAGCGTCCGAAGATAGCAAAAATAGCGCAGTCATCATCTTGCAGCATCAGCCCTTCAGTCTGATTGCACAAAGCCGATAGTTAACTAGGAATTAGTCCAACAGAAAAGCTCCGATTCTGCTACTTAGGTAACGTTGACAGCCGTTTGACTTAATGCTCATGCTTCAGGAATCCTGTAAGCACAAGTGAAACTTTGCATGACAAGTACATGGGGATTAAATTACAGGGTTAACATCTTCAATGTGTGTTTCCGAGAAGCAGTATACGTCAAGAGCGACAGTTTTTCACGTTAGGACCAAAATTGTTTGTTGTCCCGTACTCCTTGAAAAGCACTAACGTAAAAGGTGAATGAGGTCAAAGAAAGGCAACAGGAATAGAGGTCATGTGACTTAATACGCCTGCCAAATTCAATCACGACAGGGAGAGAAGTTAGATTTTAGTTTTCATTAAGGAAGCCACAACAAACAATGGCATTCACACTTGCGATGGATTACAATAATTTAATACGCTTGGTGAATGTATACACATATTCGTGTATAAAGGGAGAGGAATGAATAATGGTGTAAGCTAAGGAGATAAAGTTACTCAGGAAGAAGCAAACCAATACCAGTCAATCACCTAGAAAGTCAAAGAAATAATATTGAGATTACACTTAATTTTCAACGTTGTCATACCAATTCAGATAGTACGAATAGTCCACATGACAGAGACCAAGGCGATGGTTCAAGACAGACAACACACAACAGACAGAATCATTGACCAGTTGGAACAAACGAAAAAAAGGGATTTATTTCTTCGGTTACCACGAGACACTAACAGAATGGTAGAACCGAACTTACCGATGGACGCCATTTGGTCGGCAATCCCATTGACCTCGGAACCGACGAAGATAGATTGGGGAATCGGGGAGGGTTCTTGGGTGTGAAAGCCGGAGGATAAGTTGGTGACCGTATGCGGGTGTGCCATATGCCGTTGATCCGGAAGCGCACCAACGGCGTATTCGCCGCGATGGACCACGGACGAGGGAATATTGCCCACTAGACGGTCGCGGACGCCCTGATTTATAAGCGTCTTGTGTGAATAAACAGAACAGGGCTGAGTATCCCATCCGGAGACATTTTGAGTCAACCGCGGAGTGCATTGCGTCTCGAAGAACTGAGTACCATCTTGGGGATAGAACGCCTGCTCCGCCAGTTGGTCACGTGAACAGTAATCGGAGCTTACGGTAGGTTTTTCGTAGCGCCTCTTCGTTAATTGCTGTTCGCGCATTAGGCGCTTTTTACGGTAGTAAACCTGATGCGGTCCGTAAGAAATAGAGACACATCGAATACAATTCAGCCTAGGTAGAAAACTGAGAGAGCACTCCGCAAAACAAATCTCAGTAAGAAAAAGACGTCCAGTCACAGTTCCGAATAAACAACTGACGGTGAAGTCCACAAACAACGACACGACCGTCACTGGGACACGTGAACACAGATGGCAACTAACAGAAATGAAGTGCGTAGAAAAAGACAGCGGACGTTGGGGGTCCAAGGATAGTCTTAGAAATCTCGAAAAACCATCGGAGAAATTGCCATTGGATATATGGTTTAATTGGTACAGTCCTTGGTGGTTAGAAATCTAAGTATCCAGGTATATTCAAATAACCTCCTGCTTAGAATCTCAACACGGCTAGCGGCATCTGTTTCCTAGTAAGTCTGTCACGGTGACCGGGAACCGAAGCACACTTACGTATAAACATCACTGCAAGTGGATTGTGTTGCATCATTTGAGGTTCCATGTATACACCTCGTATTCAGTGCAAGCCCGAAGAAATAAGACCGAGAGATGTTAATGTAAGTTTCCGTGGTTCGGCTGATCAGTGCTGGTTAGCAAAATGGTGGAAAAGTATGACAGCGAAACCCTTATCTCTCGGAGGCAAAACAGACTTCAATGGACAAAGGTACTGAAAACATAGGGGAAAATAGTTCAATATAGGAATATACATCATTACAGTCTATACATAATTATAAAGACAAATAAATATGAATTTGAACTAAAAAACCGGACAGTTTTCGGCATGTAACGCACCAATAAAGCTGATGAAAAGATGGCAGGTCACCATGACCTGAATTCTTGAAAATGAGGGCGTGTAATTTACCAGACGACGGGGGTCGCTGATTGATATGAATGAAAAAATATATAATGGACTCAACTTACTTGCGCTTGACATACTCATCGTTTCTTTGCTGACGGTTTGTTGCAAGGCGCATCGGTGATCCACCAATCAGAGACGACCAGCACGCTCTCAGCCTCATTTATCGCAGCGCCACAACGTCACGGAAATGCGACCTATGGCATCTAGAATTCCGTTCCGAACTGGACGCTCGAAATGACGGCCGCTCAAATATGCACACACATACAGAGTATACCTCACACATTTACTTAAACTCTGGCTGAAACAATTCGAATCGACTGATAATGACAACTCGAAGATAGTAAAAGCAAAGTTTCGCTGAAATGACATGGGTATTTTCATGCCCGGATGATAAGAACTCTCACATAAACAGGGGAATAATTAGAGTTCACGACCAAAGCCAGCGAATATTAATGATGATGATGATGAGACAGCAATACACCAGTGGTTTACATTGATGTCTAACTACCACACAATCATGAAAAACAACAAACCGTGTACAGAAACAGAGAAGAAAAAAGAAGAGGGGGGGAGGGACCTAACTACTAAAAATAACTTCATCTGTATTCCAACATGCAATATCAAGGGGCCTACATCTGATAGACAAAACAACCAACCGAGCTGGAAGTGAAAGTAAAGCATCGTCAGCAAGATAGCTACTTCCTTACGGCTTTCACTACCTCACGTCATTGAATACATTCACTACACAGACAACTCGACCAAACGACGAAAACATTCACGCCATTAGGTTCGATTAGCCGCCAACTCACCTAAAGTCTCCAGACACCGACTTTGTGGGCCACGAGGTCCTAAGCCGAGTGGCTAACCCGACCTACAATGGCCAATTCTTTGGTGAACAATTTCATTTCCCTACGCCAGGTCACTACATGTCCACCTCGCACCTTACGCCAATCAGCCGCAGCGTCAGCAAAGAGCAGATAGTGGAAGCTCAATGGTGATTGCGCTAGCTGTCAATCACACAGTTGCGAATAGAAGCCACGATCAATATTTGGGCGGTCTGACGACAAACAGCTGACGTGCGACCTAGTATTTCACAAGGCAGCAGATACCTGTAGGCGTGGCAGATTGAAACTTTCTAACCTAAAGGAGAGCGCAAGTGGCAGTGGGTTGGAACTGAAGCGGGTTGTCTAAGATAAAAATTCGCCCGTATTCTAACGACCAACCTGGAAGGCCAGAGAGCCGCAATTTGCCAAGCCCTTTTTAATCGGCCTACCTAGCACAAGTGACTGTAGGTTCGATTATCCAGCTCAGTCCAGTAGGTCGCGGAGATGCGTGAGTCATTGTTAAGAGTCAAGATCCGGTCTCTTCGTGACGGAGAGATAGAAAAGACAAGCGTTATACCATAAAAAAACGGAGAGCCCATGAGGCGCATGTATGACATGAAACGACTATGCGAAATAGCCGTTACACACGAAGTGTTACATAGTCTGAACCCAATCAGCTTACCAAATACGATCGGACACCAAAAGAGACTTAAAACATATCGACATAACCCGATGAATTATCCCGAGTGAGACTGATTAATCGTCAGTTAGCTGGCTGAAATCAGTCATTCAAGTGGTCACATGAAATCATTTGATCTGATAGATTAGGTAGACATAGTCATTCAGATTTAGTTTCGTTGATTGAGTTACACAGATGGCCAGTGGACCGTATTCGGTTAAGTAACAGTAAAATGTTTTGCTCAGATCCGGTGTGAATATACGGAGTCAAACAGAAGCTAACATAAGGCAGAGTACGACAGTAATGAGAAAGTTCCAAGTTGCTCAATTTCATTGAAACCGTTTAGTTGCACGGGTAGTCTAAATAACTTTGAACTCACCTCGTTTATGTTTTTATAAGTCAGTATCAGATTTACCGACATCTTGCGTAAAGGTATCGTAGAAGGATCTCGATATCGCGCGACGGAATCACCAATCGCAAGATGATGATGATAGTGGAGCAGCCTTGGAAAGTTCCCACCATTTGATGCACCAGAAGTATTCGCGCCGACGTGCGGAGCAGGTTCTAGGTTCTTCAGGTTGCCGTGGAGGTAAAACTTTTCGTTGGAGTGCTGAGCAGCGTAAGTTTGAGCCGCCAGAGCTGCAGCGGCCGCTGAAGCACCCATAAGTCGTTGGCGCGCGCTGATTGCCGAGTCTTCCGGCACCGTCAAGGTGGTGGTCAACCCGACAGAACTGGATACGGCCACCGAGGGGAGGTACGTTGAGGAGAGTGATAAGTCGTCGAATCTATACTGGCTCACGGAAACAGGTACATTGGTAGCAGCCCAGTCGGGAGTGGTGACAATAGGCAAAGGACCCGCAGTAGACAATGACGGACTTGTTAAAGGATTTGTGCAAGCACTCTCGTTAGATCCGGAAGAACTCGTTTTTGTCGGTGGTGAGGCTTGGTCATCCGGAGCAGCACGAGAGAGAGCAGAAGAAAGTGAAGTAGAGGAAGTTGCAATATCGGGTTCCGTTTCGCGAAGCGGCATCTCTTGGTAAGTACTCACAAAAGGTTGTGTTCCATTTGCAACGCGTTCGTAGACAGACGGATTCACTGCTACTGAATTCACGAACCAGTCCCGAGTAGGCATGATCTCGGTTTTATCCGCACCATGTGAGTATTGGGGATGCTGATTGTCGAACGGTAGAAATTGTAGGGAACAATCCGGTGGATCGTCAGCATTCATGGAATGGAACAATACTGTAGAGGAAAGTGGGATTTGCCCTCGAGACAAAGGTGGTGGGGGAGAGGGACGATGACGCGCAAAGTGCGGTAATGTATCGCCACTAAGCCTAGGTTCTCCCAGAACGAATGGCATATTGAGATGCCCAATATCATAATCACCAGATCCACGACCAGAATGCTCCGAATAAGCGAACTGCTCATTTGGCAATTCGCTAATCAATAGAGCATCGTCGTCCTCTTCATAGTCTTCGTCTGGACTCGCCATGGTTTCCGGGTTTTTACTAGTGTGATCGACATATTTCAAGCCGTAAGTTCCATCAACTTTATTGTCTGCGCGTCTCCTCTGATCTCCAAGCGACACCAGAACATCTAGGCCTGTGACTGACCCTTGAGAAATGTGTTCTATCAAATCACGTCCATCAGCATTGGTTAAAAAATCCAAAAAGGAATCATGACTTGGTTCCTGGAGGTTTTGCACACCAACACATTCTGATTCCTGATAGACACCTACTCCGCCATCACTGGCACGAGAGCAAAACGGCCCTGGTGGTTGCGCAGAATTGAGTGGGTCCTTTGGTTGGCATAAATGCATCGAGGACCTCTGGAAGCAGAGATATGACAGAGATGAGGGCGGACGCAGAGAGATTGTGAACTACGTAAAGAAAGGTTGGTGGGCATCCGCATCGGCGAGTGCAGAAGCCCGACCTAAGAACATCCGTGCGACGTCACAAGATTGAGGAACTGGGGAGTGACGTTTGGTAAAGGTGAACGTTCGGACTGATGAAACTGGGAAACAAAGACTTATCCTGTTCACTCCAATCCAGGCATTTTTAATATCGTTGTTGAGCTACAAACGGATAAGAACATGGAAACACGATGCGGGTTTATCGAAATCGACTCAGATTACTTACAAAGTTGTCATGAAACACTAACGGAAGTAAATTTGAAAAGACATCCCGAGACCAAAAAAGAGCCATAAAAACGGTTATCCCCGAGAGACTTCGAAAAGAGCGTCGTACAACCTAATACGAACACATGATATGGTATAATATACTTAAGCCGAAAACCAAATAAAACCTTCACCAAACGATGCACCAACAAAGCTGAGGAAAAGAAAAAGTAGACCACCACGACCAAGTTTCTGAAAACGAGGGTGGACAATTGATCAAACGGCGGTGTTCGCTCGTTAATAAACGCACATACATGAACGGCCTTAGGTTTGGCCAGATAGCAGAGGCATACAGTGCTCCTTTCCTCATAAGGACCATTTCTTCATAGCGTCCGCTTTTATAGGAACAAGGTACTGTGCTGAAAGACCACTCACCTGAACTTTACACAGACCAAATTTACAACGCGCAACATCCTTCCAAAACGCTCAGTTAGAAACGGGGAAATGATTGTCGCGAATTTCATCAAAAGTATTTCCGCCTAGCGTTGTGGACATATCGACTGGTGATGATATGGTTAGATCAGACATGTGGGTCAGCGTGTCACCATCATCATCATCATCATATCAATACATCAGTGGTTCTCGCTTATGCTTAACTACCACGCAACCGTGAAAAAAGCAAACCTTGTACAGAAGGAGAGGGATGGTTTACGTCGTCCACACAAGTTGGAACAACTGAGTCAAAGTCTCTACTAACGCCTCCCTCATCTTTGAAAAGTGCCGACACGAGATCATCTAGGCTAGCAGCCATATTATGCTTGAGAGCCGAAATGCAATTGCGGACCTCAGTCTTAGTGAGTGGTTCCAAATCTACCGACCAGAGCGCGAAGTGCTACATTACAATTTTGTGGTGGCAACACGGTAGAAGCAGGAGGCCAGCTAGATTGATCTGCAAAGTGTTCCGCCTTTCGCCTTCTGGACGTATACATGAGTGTGCCATCCACTTCGCTAATAGCATCAGACAGATGGTCGCCTGAGACCAGTAGCACAGATAAGCCTAAGAAGTTTGTCGATATTCCCTGAAGCAAAAGCGGTTTCCATTTCCCTAATTTTATCCAGAAACCAAGCTTCACGATCAGCCTTTAGACTACGTTTCAGCTTCCTACGGATATCTCTCCCAAA